>JAJOOJ010062938.1:0-44151 GCA_029582625.1 Solanum boliviense | reverse complement strand
ATTTAGTTACTCATATTGGCAAGAACACAATTCATAATTGTAGATGAAGAAATCATGAACTTACGTAGAGAGAATAATAAACCCAGAAATTTTACTTGAATTGCAAAGCCAAAATCTTCAAAACGAACTTGGGAAATCAATAATTGCACCGTGGTTCCACACTTGGTCAAACCTCCCTGATTTGTCCTCTACACCATACCTGCTGATCTACGGTCATAACCTACGGACCGTGGATGGACCTACGGTCCGTAGATCACCTCCGTGGATGCCCTTTTTCTGCATTTTCTTCAGCTGTCTCTAACTTCCGCACCTGAACACCTTTCCTGTAAAACATGATAAAAACCATAAAAACCAATATAAAAAGGCCCTAGACACACACAACTTGTAAGTGAAATTTATTAGAAATACCGTAAACTCACGGTATATCAATCCTCATACTTGTTTACTCAAGTCTTAAAGCAAATTATAAATAATTGTAAAAGTCTTCTCAAAATAGGGTTCATGCTGAATTACGGACGTGAACGACTCAATTCAAAGGGTTTCAATAACCATTTATAGAACTCAATACTCGGAACTCAGTAACTCCAGAACTCAATAAATGAATGATACTACTCATCTCAAGAATGCTCGACTTATAGGGTTCATGCGGAATTATGGGCAAGACCGACTTAACTCAAGGACCTCCATGTATAACATATGGTGATCCATAATTATGAAATATAGTTTCAAAAAGGGTTAGGAACTCAATACTCAAGAATTTGAACTTAGAGATACTACTCCTCTCAAAGAAGCTCAATTTATGGAGTTCATATGGAATTATGGACATGAACAATGATTGACGTTTCAAGGACACTTCATCCAATTCTAAGTGTCAACGATCGCTAGTCAGTATATAACCCAACTAAATGAGTCGGGATCGAATCCCACAGGGAGTGGTACGTGTTTGAGAATCAATAGGAGAGTGTGAACATGGTCAAATCAGTCATAGGAATAAAAATTATCGAATAAAGACATCATTCAATTCAGGGGGTGACACGAATGTCAAATGGGGGATTTTGGTTTGAAATTATAAACTACAAACAACAATAAACAATACGAGTTAACAACAGTGAGACAGGTTCTTGGGATGTGATTCGATTATAGGCTAATATAGACAAATGGGTAATTGCAACTATTAAAAAATAGATAAATATTAGTGAGTAAGCTAGACTATAGAGGAAGTAAACTTTCTCTCGAACAATTTACCCCGAATAAAGTCGATTTCTCTCGAACATCAACAAGCATGCAAAATAAGAACAGCCTACACTTTAGTCCATTCACACTCTCAAGCTGAATGTGTGGAAAAGTGTTTAGGATTCACTCACTCGAGTTGAACCCATGACAACCCAATACCCACAGACCATCAATCAATAATCTTTATTTTAAAACCTCTCTCTCGAGCAAGCCAAAAACACAAGGGCAGAATTGCATTTGCAACTAAAATTCTTAAACTAAACCACAATTATTGATTGAACTCACTTCTAAATAGCATTTAAACTAACAATTAGCAATACCCATAAACTAAATCAGCCCATAATCAAATAATCACATAATCACAGCCCAAGAATTGGGGTTTTAGCTAGACATCATAAAAAGATAAAAATCGTTACCAAATTGAGTTTCCATCAACTGGGTAAGATTGATTTTGTCTTTACAATGGTCCAATTCGAATCTCAAAGACCCACTTCCAATTTCTCAAAAGTGAAAAACTTCAATTCTCCCAAGCTAAAGGAAAACTAGAGAAAACTTGTCTCACAGTTCAAAACTTAATAAAAATATGTTCTAAAGAGTAATTGATACTAAACTAAATGTTCAAAAGTATATTTATAGTTGCCAAAAATGTACTACGAAGAGTCACTCGGTGAAGTAAGTCGGGCTCACCGAACCACTTGGCGATCCACCCTTTGGTCATTTTCATCGCCTTTCTGCCTTGTCATTCAGCATCCTTAAGGTATGTAACTTTACGAGATCTAACATTGCATCGAGGAACAACTTGGTGATCCGCCAACTGGTCCTTTCTCTCGCCAAGTTGGTTCTTTCCTTCAAGGCTTGGCACACTGGAACTTTAGGTGGTCAAGTAGCCATTCGGCGACTCGCCAAGTGGACTTGACGATCACCATGCTTGCTTTTCTTTATTCTTTCAGCTTGCTTCGTTCCTTTTTGCAAATCAGTGTCCTTGCTTTGTTCCTCAATCCATATGCATGGAAAACAAGGGTTTTACATCAGTTATTGGCTTAAAATAAGCATTTGAGGACACTAAATCTATATAAATAAAGCCCTAAATGAGTCGAAGATTCATCAACACCCCCAACTTATACTTTTGCTTGTCCTCAAGTAAAACTTAAGTTCAGGAGTTCAAAAAGGATGTCTCAACAAGACTCAATCATGAATGCATACAACAAGACTCAACTTAATCAGGCAAGGATCAGTTGTGCACTTAAAGAGTCAAGTGGTGACTCACAATTATAAAAAATTCTCAACTTCACAATACTTGCTTCAAATGCAAGTTCAAGCTCAACAAAGGTACTCAAATGCCCTCACACAAAGATGATTCCATATTCACACACAATGGTTCAACACTTTATAGTTTCGGAATCACATACAACTCTCACACTCACAAAGATGAACGCATGCATGACTTCACCCATAGGTTTGCCTTTATTTTCCAATCAACATTCACTTTAGATCACTTAAGATGAAAAAGGTCTTTTAAAGGCTTGTAACGGGGCTGAGTGCAAAGGTATGGTCATTTAGGCTCGGTGGCTGCTATCCTCATGAAATGCGGTATGAACATCACTTTCTTTCCTTTTCATCAACGTTCTCATTCATGCTCAAAATTCACCCCATTATTCACTTTTCATGGAATACTGGACACCCCATTTCTTTTGCAACTTTCACAACTTTATTCCACAACTTTTTTGTTCTTTTTCTTTTTCATTCTTCTTTTCTCTTCTTTTTGTATGGAGGGGTTCTATCTTTCTCAAAACCATGGATCAAGGGGGACTTCTTTGCACTTCTTGATTTACCTTCTCTTTTCATCACACCCCCAACTTAGGCTTTTGGCCTAAGTTGGCTATTCAAACAAACCACACTTCATGAGGATGATGAGTGAATGGATAAAAAGATGTCTCATTTGCTCAAGTTTCTTCCCAGAAAAGGATAAGGCTCAAAGGGGGTTCAAGCAAGGTTCACACACTCGCAAGGTTGGCCACAAAGGAGGTATATTGTCAAATTGTTTCACTCTTCAAAATTGTTGCCTAAGATCATTTCAAGAGCTTGCATCACTTAGTCAACCGGACCAACGGGGCAAATTCTAGGTGTCATCACACTAGGTTCATGGTAAGCTCATTACACAAGGCATTGGCACCACTATCAAACAAGACTCCACACTTTCACTAGTGTGCAATGTTCATCACAAGAGATTCATTCGATAATCGGCTAGTCACAACAAGAATGCAAAAAGTTCACATATTATCTATGCAACTTCATTTGACCTCATCATAGCCGCACATTCATTTTTGTTCGATTAAGAGCACTATTCAAGTCATCGGTATTGATCATAACCGATACTCAAATTTGCACAAGAACGGCCATAATCAAACACAACAAGAGGTGACAAAATTTTTCAGAAGGGACAAAAACCATTTGCATTTAAAATAAGGAACCATAAGCTCAAACATCCACAAAAACAGTGTGAAAACACAATTTACAGCACAAAAACCCAATATATAAACAAAAATGACAATCACAAGAGGTAGGTATGGAAATACCTCACCCCACCACAAATAAAAAACAATTTATCCTCAAATGCAACAAAATAGTGAAAAGTCAATAAAGATGACAAAGAGAGAGGTAAAGAAGGGTCAGGTCTACACAGTCGCTCCATCTGTCGGGCATTAGTGCCCGGTGCAACATCAGTACTACTGGCTCCACTAGGGTCAGCCATGGGTGTGTCTGCCAATGAGATCTACACAACTGAATCTACCATGGCCTCATCAATCTCAGTAAGGCCTTCGTAAGAAGCCTTCTTATCAACACCATGATGCTACTCATCAGTCTCAGCCTCAGACTCAGAAGCAACCACCTCCTCAACTCGAACCCCATCTCTGGTAGTAGCCGGAGGCATATCTGTATCAGCTGGCATGTTGGGGATCTCCACCATCCCGAAAATCATGGACATATCAGTAGACTTCAACTGGTCCATGTCCTTTCCAGCTCAACAATAACAGCCTTTAGATTCGTCACCTCCTCAGTGACCCCTAGCCTTGCTCACACACCGCTATCCATGCAGCAAGGGCATCAATAGATGAACTATGAGGTGTCACAACAGTAACAAAGGCATGAATAGATGAACTAAGAGGTGTCACAGCAGCAGGGGCTCTCTCAATCATCTCAGGGATTGTGGCCTCAAGTCTAGAGGTACGCCTATCAGCAGAATGGGCTAGCTGCCCCATCTGTAATATCATAGCCTGGGTGAGTGGAGATCAGAAAGCAGCAACAACAACAGTAGACCTAGGAGGAAGGGGAGCGATATAGGAACTAAGAGTCACAGAAGGAGCAACACTAGATATACCGAAAGGCCCACGGTCCGGAGTAGGCAATAGTGCCTCTGTAAGTAATTTATCAGTATCAACAATTGGGGAGGTGTCCACCGGGGTTACCTTCTTCTGCTCCGCCTCATACTTCAAGTACTCCGCCTCAATACGCTGAATATCGGTAGAAGATATGGGAATCACTTCCACACCCTTCTTTTCATCTCGAGGCACCCGAGCCTATCTTTACAACTCAGTGATCAACACTGGGAAAGGAAGGGAGGTTTGGCGCTGCTTGTCCCTCATGATCATCTCCTGTGCAATGATCATACCCAAGTTCAGCTTTGTCACATCAATGATGCAACCAAGGCAAGCTGCTTTCGCGTGGCGGAGGATAGACTCATTCTGGGATGATATTATCGAACTGCTGATGAAGCCAAACCAATACCGTACTGCTACATTGAGGTCCTTTTTTCAATAGGTGCTCCAACCTCGATTCATTGAGGAGTACTATCTGATATTAGAGGAGCCAACCACTTTTTCATATTTTCCAATGTTTTTTTCTGGATCATGTATTGACAACCATCCTTAATTTCTGTTGAGCACTCCAGAACTACATTGATAACATCACTATCACACTTCAGTTTCTTACCCTTGATAACCACGTAATCAACCGACTTGAATTTAGAGGTCGGCTTCTTCCCTTGTGGCACTAGGGCTCCGTAGGCGCTGTTGAATTCCTGGACCCAGTTTGGAATGTAAGGGCCACAGGGTCTAGTGAATATTTGGTACTTGTGGGACCTCAAGCAGCTCATAATCTTTGAATGTCTGTCTATTACTCCATTAGTAGACAACCTCTTCTCCTCGATGATGGTCCTCAATCCCTCAGTCTTCAGTCTGTTCATAGACCGGGGAGGAGGAACCTGTGCAGGTGGTGCTGGGACCACAACCTGATCTGGAACAAGAGGAGGAGTCTGAGTCTAAGGTACCCTGACCCTAGACGGATCATGCATCCTCTTGGAGCACATTTCAGCACTCCTGGCCATCAGTAGCTCATCATCCTCATGCTCAGAAGTGGTAGATCAAGGATCCTGGTGCTCACCCTCACTCTCAGAAGTGTTGAGGTAAGTGGCGTATATCCCGTCACTATCGGAGCTGACCTCCGGGGATGCAGGAGCAGGTCCCTAACCTTTCCTTTTTCCCTTCCCATCTGCGGTAGGTAGTTTGGTTTCCTTTGCCCGGGATGCAATTGCATCCTCATTCATGGTAATTCCCTTTGCCCTCTTGTGGGGCGGTATGTCTCCGCCTGCTACTTTTGGTCTAGCCATTACAGCAAAACACAACACAAGTGTTAGAATTAATCCAAGAAAATTTGCAGAAATAAAGATGCAGACACACTCGCCGAACCGATCGACGAGTCACCGAATCACTTAGGCGAGCCAGATCGGGCTCGCCGACAGGATTGGCTCAATGTTTTTTAGAAAAATAGCCTGTCGGCGATGGGAAAGCCCATTCGGCGAATTACCAAGATCATTTGGCAAGCACAAATTAGCCCGCCGAAAATTACAGTGCATTTTAGGGGTTAGGGGCGCAAAAAGGGCGATCAAAGAAGACATTAGGCAAGTCGCCGAGTGCATTCGGCGAACTCCAACTTCTCACCAAAAGTTACAGAACGCAAACTCAACAATAGCATGAAATTAAAGGTGATAAAGGGGGACTCGGCGAACTGCCGAGTGGTTCGGCGAGCTCGACCCAGCTCGCCAAACTGCCCAACGTGCCATTTTCAACCTCAACTTCCAAAATCAACCCCGCAGCCCCCAAAAACAAAATCAAACCATGCACTTATTCAATTAAATCTAGACCCATAAGACCCATGCCACCGGGGTACTCAGACTTTACCTGATTTGGCCAAAATTGGTCATTTGACGACTTTAGCCCTTAAGAATGACGTCAAATGCTCTATCATTGGGCAAATCATGTCATTTAGAACGAATATGAGTTACTCAGACTTCACACAACTAGATACAACAAAAATGAAGCACAACCCAATAATTAATGATCAATTTTAAGGCACAAATTTCAGGAAATCAACAAATTAGCCAATTTAGGCATGATATTGAAATTAAACCAGGCACACAAGCACACAAATATGATTTTAGAGAGGCCCATCACACATCATTAAGAAAAATACAATTGCAAATGAGTATAACCGCTAAATACGAGTTTGGGGTTCGGAAAACCAACCTTTAATTTTGAATATAAGAATTTGTAAAGCTAGGAAGCAAAGTGTCCAACTTTGAACACATATTCAACGACTAGAAAGCGGTAAAAGTGCAAAAATATTGAAAATATAATGCGGGTGTGATTGTATGAAGTTAAAAAGTGACGAAATGTGAAAGAGTTTGAACTTTTAAACATTTGGCCTTTTAAAACCGTTCAGTTCGCCCCCTTTCGGCGATGTTAGTCAACCTCGCCAAACCACTCGACGACACACCGAGTGGTTACTTACCTCGTCGAGTTTTACAGGACCTCCAGTTAATATGGGGATCCAAATGGTGGACAAAGTCGGGTTCACCGTTCGGTGATTCACCGATGTGTTCGGCGGTTCACCGACTTTTCCATGGGCCCGTCGAGTTTTACAAACTCCAACCTAATGATTTCTTGAGTCCAATGGTGGTCTAAGTCGATCTTGTCGACCTCTTCGGTGAGTCACCGATCGGACATTTTACTCGCCAATCTGCACATTTCAAACACATTCCACTTTTTCATATGCACAATCAACACATGATAATTCCAAAAACAAAAATAAAGCAAATAAAAACTTGGGTTGCCTCCCAAGCAGCGCCTTAGTCAACGTTGTGGCATGACGCAAGTCCTCGCTCAAACCTCATTCTTGGGGTTTGCCATAGTGTCACTAGGCAACCCCTCTTATTTTCTTGGGTTTAAATGGGAAGAAATTTGACCCATTTGGGTCTCCAACTGCTTGATAGAGACGGAATGAGAAGTCACAGTCTGGTTGAGGGTCCATACATCTTCCTTAATCTCTTTCAAAATCTTATCGGACCTCAACCTTACTGAGAATACGAGAAAGCATATCCTTAGACCGGCCACCCTAAAAAACATTGGGCTTTTGGCACTCGTGGGGAGGAACATTCCTATTCTTCTCCCCATCTCTTTTCTTCCAAGTGGGGTTACGATCCCTTCACTCTCTATCATGATCTCTCTAGCCTTTATCCCTGTTCCAACCTTGGTTACCACACTGCCTTGGGTAGTTAGCACAATAAATTCACCTTGGTTGGCTAGGAAGTTCACTTATTCGTTGTACAACGCTTCAAACTTGGCCTCATCAGGGCTTACACCCCCAACACCTGTAGCATTTACACTTCTAGCACCAGCTCCCATGACATTTTTTTGGCCAAAATGTCTAGTAAGGTCATCATATTTGCCATGTTTTGGTCCCTCTCTTGGTCTTTCTCAAGCTACTCCTTGGTCAATTTGAAAGTGAGAGAAGAGATCTGATCTTCGCGGGTGAACCAGCCCGATTAATTTTGGTCATACCATCAAGAAGTTGGGCTTCTATAATGTGAGGTTGTTGAATCAAACCTCCCAGAGAAAGTTGGTCAGCTACGCCTTTGTTGTAACACCCCATAAATCTAATGACCTAAGCTAGAGCCTAACATGTAATCTAGCGTCCTAAATAGGGTTAACGTCAAGATAAGAGTCGTAAAATAGCTTCCCTAACCTAGTACTAAGGTGTTAGTCCCTAAACATCAAGGCATGACCCCCCCAAGGACCTCACAAGGGTCCTTGATGAAGGCCAAGGGGCCGCTAAAAAATTGTCCAAAAACAGTCCCATCAACGAAGGGAGGACTACGAGGCGTGGACTGACTCATGCCCCATAGATGGGTGTCGTGAGTCCAGCCTTAACCTCATCAAGAGGGTCCTAAAAATTACATGTCGTAGCCCCATTCAACGGATGTGCAATATGGTCTGTGGACCAACTCATGTTCCTTGGAAGGGTATCGTGAGTTGAGACTAAATCTCCTCACCAAGACCCTCATCCTCCCCTCTCTAACCCAAACCACGAGTTACCAGTACGATCCATGGTTAAAACCACGCCCCGTGGATGGGGTCTCGTGAATGGGGCCTGTGAAGGCTGCCTCAAATCTGCCTAGGTAGGGGTAATTTCGTAAGTTGCTAATTAATTAAGTTAGGGTGGGGGACAGTTATATTTAGTTGTTTTAAGTATATTAAAGCATTGATAGGTATTAAACAAGTCTCTTAACTCTCATAACTCCCAAACTCAAAATCAAACCCACTTTCCACTCAAAATATTCTCTCTCTAAACTCCATTGAAGAACTAGCTCAAAGGTCAAGCTAGGTCACCAAGAATAAGTCTTTCTTCTCCGAATTCATGAGGAATTCAACCTAAGGTATGGATACTCTTCATTATTGGGTAGCTATCCCCCAAGAAGTCCCTTCAAAGTGTGTTTTTTAAGATTTCCAAAATCTAGGGTTTTACTCCAAACATGGGTCTTCTTCTAAAATGATTTTCTATTGTTCAATTATGATCTATTGTGGTTAATTATGATGGTTTATGGTTAGATTGTTGTAGAATTGATGGCTTTTGATAAAAATATCTCTTGGACTCATGGTTTCCCTTTCTTCCTAAATTTTGAACTAAGATGTGACTTGATTGGCCATGGAAGTTGGTAATTGATTATGTTTATGATTAATCGATGGTTGAATCATGAAATTCCTCTATCTATTGTGGTAATTCTATAATGTTAGGGTTGATGTTGGTGCATGACCTTGAAGTGCAATTGACTAGGGTTTGTGTATGTTGATATTGCTTCTACGTGACTATGTGAATTACTTGGATAATAATGATCCTATATCTAGTGTGGCGGTATTGATGTAAGATCCTTTTCCCTTGTACCCTATACACTTGATTATGTATAAAGCATGTATGTATATATGTTTATGGTAAGCTTGTGGTGTTGCTTGAAAGAACCTTCTCATGATCACACTTCTATTGTAATGTGAAAGGTTTACTCGCATGCTAATGTTTCTAAATGTGAAAGGAGAATTCTCACTTAAAGAAACCTATGAGCTATTATGATGATATATTGACATGAGTATCTAATACACTTTTTTATGACTATGAACTTAAGTAATTGCTTAATGTGACTTTAGAAGGGGAGTTGTGCGTAGCACCGAGTGGATAGGAGTATGAGATGGGTTCCTCCACGCTAGTAGTTGGGTTCCCAATATGGTGTCTCATGAGATGGAAACCTCCATGTTAGTAGTTAAGATGTCTAGTAGCAATCTCCCTATCCCATAACTATGTGCCCACTTAGGTCTTAGCTAGTGGATCCACCTAAATAGCTAGAATGTACGTTCTACCTTAAGAAAGTAGAACACCTCTTTTCGGTGTGGGTGTAGAACATCAGATTCCATGTAGCTCACATGGTCTATGTCAGTTAATGCAATCTTTCCCCAAATGATAATGAATGAACTATGGTAAGAACATGGACTTTAACTAGGACTTCTTAAGGGGTACTACTTAGTGTGAGTGGGGGTATGCGACTTCACTTATACATTGCACAAGTAGACTCTAGGAGGGGTTTTAGTAAGGTTCTCTTATTTTGTGATGACTTATGAATAATGCATAGGAGGTATGTATGGATGTTATGAATATAAATGTCTTCATTTTTATATATATCGTTGGTAAACTAAATGTGATACTTAGCATTTGGTAGGGTTATGGGTCCTTACCTTTGCATTGCACTAGTGTGGTTTTGGGTTGCCCATATGTTGAATTGACTTATGTTTCTTTGTAGATGTTCATAATGATTTCTAAGCTTAACTAAATGCATGATTTCAATTAAATGTCCCTTTTATGTATGTTTTAAGGATTTTGTGCATGGTGTCCATACTTAGTACAGTTCATTGTGCTAACCCATATTTTCTACTTTACTAAGAGTGTAGGTTCCGATAGTTGATACTTCCTACTTCCTTGAAGGTGAAGCTTGGGTTGACTATTCCCTAGGCTTGGTGAGTCCTCAAGTTCGAGGATGAGTTGTTATTTATTCTAGTTTCTAGTTTCTAGTTTACTTCCTATGTTCTAGACTATATTGTATTTCCCATTGTTGGGAACTTTATTGATGGAAAAGGCTTTTTCCCTATTTGTACTCTTATGTTTAGATGGTGATTGAGACAAGTCTAGTGTCCTATTTTTATTATATGAAGAATTGACTTATATTGTAAAAGTTTTTAATTTTTCCATATTTTTCTGTGTCTTTATGTGATGATGATGCAAAGGGCTTGTATGCGACCCCCTCGGGGTTAATTACGCCGTGTCATGCCTAGAGGGTACTCTTGGGTCGTGAAAATCTTGGTATCAGAGCTTAAGGTTTTGAAAGATTCTAGGGTGATGTCTCATGAACCACATCTAGTAGAGTCTTGTTCATAAGTGTGAAACGCGCCACACTTACGAATGGGAGGCTATAAGATGTTTAGGAACTTTCACTTCTTTGATTACTCATTAATCGTGCCTTAGAGTTTTTACTCTATGAAGTCATTCTCCTAACCCTTTTCTTGTGCATATAGGATATGACTACAAGAAGAGCGGCCACAAGAAGAGTGGAAGAAGAGATTGCTCAAGATGAGGGAGTTCCTTTCCAAGGTCCTCAAGGGCCTCAAAATCCTCAAGATCTTATTGGTGAGGGGGCCATGACTAATGTGGAGATAAGAACAACTCTCCAAACCTTAACTCATACTCTAACGGCCCAAGTCACTAGAGATGCTAGGGTCCAAGTGAACCCCAATGCAAGTACTACCACTTCAAGGATTAGGGATTTCACGAGAATAAATCCCCCTACATTCTATGGCTCCAAAGTGGATGAAGACCCACAAGGGTTTATTGAAGAGGTGTCTAAGGTGCTTGAGGCAATGGGAGTGTCTCCAAGAGAGAAGGCGGAACTAGCCGCATACCAACTCAAGGACATGGCTCAAGTGTCGCATGAGCAAAGGAAGGAAAAAAGGTCCATTAGAGCGGGCCCGATTGATTGCGGAGTGTTCAAGGCGGCCTTCCTTGATAGGTTTTCCCCCTAGAGCTAAGGGACAGGAAGATGCAAGAATTCATCAACATCCGCCAAGGAGGTATGAGTGTGAAGGGATATAACCTCAAGTTCACGTATGTCACACCCCAAACTCAAGGGGTGCCACTGACTCCTAATGCCAAAACTCAGGCCCGAGCCGACCCTGTTGAACCATTTGCTACTAGCGCATGACAGTCACATGCAATTAAGAAAATAAACAAGTATATCTCGGCTTAAAACTAAGCCCTCGGCCGGCGAGGCCCCTGTCAACAGATCTACAAAAGAAATAGCTACTCCCAAGAGTTCATATAAAGAAATTGTCAACTAGCACAGAAGTCCTGATTGGGCCGTCAAGGCCACCATGATCTCTATACCAAAACTGAAAGAATGTATATAACAAGACAACGCATCACATAACCAACAAGCTTCACCAAACCAACAAATTAGGCCAGCATGGCCATAACATAGTTATAAACCCCACATACTAGTCTGCAAGCCTCTAAGAGTATTAATGATTGGCAGGACAGGGCCCCAGCCTACCCATAGAAATATGTACAACAAAATCTAACAAACCTCCAAACAGTGGCAGCTCCGGAGGAAAGGGGCTAGCCAACGGGATAGAATTCAATCCTGCTGCTGAGAAGGTCTACTCAGTCGTCTATCAGGACCTTCATGCATGAATGCAGTGCCCACAGGCAATGGGGCGTCAGTATAAAATAATGTACAGAGTATGAAAGGTAATATGCTATGATCAAGTATCTTAATATACTGGATTAATCCGATAAATAAATCAAGGATAAGATTAGTGTACTGACCTGCTCATAAATCTAAATTTAACAAAAATAATAGAACAACAACCTAACAGAGCCCCCATAAGCTCGACAGGTACAAACAGCACACAAGACCACCTACTCAGGGCCCCAATAAGCCCGGAAGGTGCCAGTCAGTCTATATACCCCTATCGATAGTCCCCTAGCCCTGTAGGCAATCACCTAGACCTCTTAGGCATTAAAATAACCCCATAGCAGCACATAGTTCTCTTAGGTATCAACATAGCTTATAGACAACTCATAGCCCTCTTAGGTAAAAACATAGCCATGTAGAAAGCCCATAGCTTTCTTAGGCGTCAATATAGCCATGTAGGTAACTCATAGCCCTGCTAGGCATCAATATAGCCCCGTAGGCAACATATAGCCCTTTTAGTTATCCATATGGCCCCGTAGGCATAACATAGCCCTTCTAGGTATAAATCACATTCCTGCAGCTAACCACAATAGCCTCAAGGGCAACAATAACAATCAAATCGTTAAAAGCGAGCAATCTAGTTATAAGCAACCTGTACAAATAGCCTCTAAGTCGTGTCCAACATAGGGACACTACTAAATGAATAAGAATCCCGACAAGGGAGGATTAGATCAACTCGAGCAGCCAATAATCAACAATGATGCTACAAGTATATCAAGTATATTAAGGAACATGTCGTAAGTAGAGAATAACCTTAACATACCTTTTTCGCTAAATTCACATGGCTAACGACTTTTACTCGTAACTCCCTCGATGCTACAACAAGGTAGGACCATAATCAACACACAAAATAAAAGATACCATGACAATACGATAAAAGATATGTATTTTCGTTGCAAATTGCTATTTGCTGCTTATAAAAGCTAGAGTCGATGAAAGAAGGGTCTTACCTCGATCTTAGGTTCGTAATACGCCTTAAAACCTTCAAATATATTGAAACCCTTGCTGTCACAACACTAAAGTGTGATATGATATGAAATCGATAAAATAAATTATACCACGATGATGAGCCCAACGCGTAGAACAACTTTTGTCAAGGACTTAAGTCGAGATAATTTGTACTTCACTTGATCCTAGAAATGGGTTTCTCTAATTTCTTTGGTTATTAGCTTAAAAATGAAGAAAAAAATTCGAAGAAGACGATATATGCAACTTTTCACCGACCTGGGGCCCCACCTCACGTGCTTGCTTGTGTAGTCCTACGAAAACGTGAATATCTCTCTATTCTGAAGTCGTATGAACAAACGGTTTGATGCGTTGGAAACTATAGTCGTAGACCTTCGATTCGATAGTTTGTGGGCCCCATAACTCTTTATATATTGGGAGAAAACCTCCAAGACATTTGACCCAAATTTCAGAGAAATCTTTAAGAAGGAACTTACGATAACTTCCGCCAACTTTTATTTTGCCACTTACCTAACTTCAAAACTTGAGATGCAACACTTGAACACTTAAAATAGGACATACCAGATCATTCTTAATTTATTACCCATTCTCCTTGTCTTTCCATGGAGATACGAATAAGTTTAGATGTTTCGAAAAGTTGGGGTGTTACATTCTTCCCCCTTAGAAACATTCATCCTCGAATGAAAAATCTGAGTCACGCGGTTCAGCTCTTAGGAGTTGCCAAAATTTAGGCAGGTATCCTTTGTAAATGTCACTATCCAAGAACCTGAAATGCAAAATTTCTAACCTAGGCGTCTCATATGATGACATAAATAGCTAAGCACTATAGCTCCACCATAACCATGCGAGCAGATATACAACGACAACCATAATAATAATAAGCAATAGTACATATAAAAATAATAATAATAAAAAAATTAGATAGGTATGTTACCTTACTACCCTAATATAAACTGATATATCATCACCCTGGGGTATGAAAAAAGTGAGGATATTTGGACCTCATGCCATCCTCAGCTTCCCAGGTCACCTTTTCTTTATTTTTGTTCCTCCACAATACTTTAACCGAAGCCATCTCTTTGGTCCTCAATTTACGGACCTGCTGATCTAGAATGGCAACTGGAGTTTCCTCGTAGGACAACTCCTCTGTGATCTGAACATCCTCAATTGGCACAACCCGTGAAGGGTCTCCTACACACTTTCGTAACATCGATACATGGAAAACTGGATGAACAGATTTTAGCCTTAAAGGCAATTCTAACTCATAAGCCACACGTCCTACCCTCCGAAGGATCTGGTATGGCCCAATGAATCTTGGACTAAGCTTTCCCTTTTTGCCAAATCGCATAACACCCTTCATAGGTGAGACTTTTAAGAATGCCCAATCATCGATACAAAACTCTAAGTCCCTTCATCGTACATCTGAGTATGACTTTTGTCAGCTTTGAGCTATTAGCAACCTCTCTCGAATGAGCTTAACTTTCTCCACTGTCTGCTAGACTAAGTCGGGTCCAATCAACCCTGACTCACCTACCTCAAACCATCCAATGGGGGATCTACATTTTCTCCCATACAAAGCCTCATAAGGTGCCATCCCGATGCTGGAATGATAACTATTATTGTATGCGAACTCAATAAGAACCAAGTGGTCATCCCAACTTCCCTTGAAGTCTAGCGCGCACGCCTGTAACATATCTTCGAGTGTCAAAATTGTTCGCTTAGCTTGGCCATTTGTCTGAGGGTGAAAGGCGGTACTAAGATTAACTTGTGTCCCTAATCCTTTCTGGAAGGACTTCCAGAAATTGGCGGTAAATTGTGCTCCTCTATCAGAGATAATAGATACTGGGACACCGTGTAGCCTAACAATCTCTCTAATATAGAGCCCTGCATAGTCTTTGGCCGAAAAAGTAGCCTTTGATCACCTTCATGAGATTTGACTATAGCTAATCAATCTCTTGCTTTCATGGAGTTTGTGCTCCTCTATCAGAGATAATAGATACTGGGACACCGTGTAGCCTAACAATCTCTCTAATATAGAGCCATGCATAGTCTTCGCCTAAAAAATTAGCCCTGGTACGAAGTGGGCTGATTTTGTTAGTCTATCAATAATTACCCAAATAGAGTCAAACTTACGATGTGATCGAGGTAATCCTCTAATAAAATCCATATTAATTGCTTCCCACTTCCATAAAGGAATGACTATATCCTGAACTAGCCCAGCGGGCTTTTGGTGCTCAACCTTCACCTGTTGGCAGTTAGGACACTGCGCTACAAACTCAACAACGCCCTTCTTCATCCCATGCCACCAATAGATCTCTTTAATATCATGATACATCTTCGTCGAACCAGGGTGAATAGAATAATGGGAATGATGTACCTCTTCCATAATTCATTGTCAAAGCCTTGCAATATTCGGAACACATAATTGACCGCTATATCTGAGGACTCCATCTCCTGCTATGTCAAATTCTAAAGACTGTTGATCCTGTGCCTTGGCTCTAAGCTGCTCTAATCTAGGATCCTCCTGTTGCCGTGATTTTACTTCTACAAGTAGAGATGATACGGCTGTATCCTGAATTGTGACCCCACTATCGTCTGCCTTTAACAATCTGACTCCCAAGCTAGCTAACTGATGAAGCTCTCGCACTAGCTCCTGCTTCTCAACACCTAAATGGGATAAACTACCCATAGATCTTCGACTGAGGGCATCGGCTACCATATTTGCCTTTCCTGGATGATATAAAATATCCACGTCGTAGTCTTTCAGTAACTCAAGCCATCGATGTTGTCACAAATTTAACTCCTTCTGTCTAAATATATATTGAAGGCTTTTATGATCTGTGAAGATGTCAACATGAACACCATACAAATAGTGTCTCCAGATCTTTAATGCATGCACAACTGCAGCTAACTCTAAATCATGGGTCGGATAGTTCTTCTCATGTTTCCTCAACTGTCTTGAAGCATATGCGATAACCTTACCATGTTGCATTAGAACACATCCCAACCTAACCCCATAAGCATCACAGTTCACCGCATATCCTTTTGAACCCTCTGACAATGCTAGAACTGGTGCTGATGTCAACCTGTCCTTTAGCTCCTAGAAACTAAGCTCGCAAGCCTCAGTCCACTGGAACTTAGCTACTTTTTGAGTCAGCTTCGTTAATGGTGCTGAAAGTGAAGAAAACCCCTCTACAAACCTTCTGTAGTACCCAGCTAACCTCAAGAAACTAGAACCTCAGTTGGAGTCATAGGTCTGGACCAAGTTTTTACGACCTCAATCTTTTGTGTATCAACTGCAATACCTGCATCTGATACAATATGGCCTAAGAAAGCGATAGAGTTCAACCAGAACTCACACTTAGAAAACTTTGCATAAAGTTCTTGATCTCGAAGAACCTGAATGACTGCTCGCAGATGATTTGCATGGTCAGCTTTTGAACGTGAATACACCAAAATATCATCAATAAATACAATCACAAACAAGTCTAAATACGGCTTGAATATACTATTCATCAGGTCCACAAACACTGCTGGGGCATTAGTTAATCCAAAAGACATCACCAAGAACTCAAAGTGTCCATTTCTAGTTCTAAAAGCTGTCTTTGGAATGTCTTTCTCCCGAACTCGTATCTGGTGGTAACCTGATCTTAAATCAATCTTCGAGAAGCACTCAGGACCTTGTAACTGATAAAACAAGTCATCGATCCTCGGAAGGGGATACTTATTCTTTATAGTCGCCTTATTCAGCTGTTGATAATCGATACACATTCTTAGTGAGCCATCTTTCTTCCTTACGAATAACACTGGTGCACCCTATGGTGAAGCACTAGGTCTGATAAAGCCTTTATCCAACAAGTCTTTCAGCTGATCCTTCAACTCTTTTAGTTCAGCAGGAGTCATTCTATAAGGAGGGATATATATGGGTTGTGTACTTGGTAGCATATCGATAGCAAAATCAATTTCTCATTCTGGAGGGATACCAGGAAGTTCGTCTGGAAATACATCTAGAAACTCATTAACTTCCAGAATAGACAGAAGCATCGGTGGTTCTGCATCTATATTATGACACGAACAAGATGATAAATACAACCCTTAGTAATCATCCTCGTCGCCTTAAGATAGGAAGTAAACCTACCTTTCGGCGTTGCTGTAACGCCTTTTCATTCCCGAACTGCCTCTCCTGGAAAGTGGAATCTAAGAATCTTTGTTCGACACTCAACATTAGCATAACAAGACGGTAACCAGTCCATACCCATAATGACATCGAAATTGACCATCTCTAACTCTATGAGATCTACAGAGGTTTGATGGTCGATAATATCTACCGTGCAACCTCGATAGACTCTCTTGACAACAATAGACTCACCAACTGGGGTAGATACAATAAAGGGTCGATCTAATGACTATGCTACTATACATAACTTCCCCGCAATAAATGGAGTAACATAAGACATAGTAGATCCAGGATCTATCAAAGCATAAACATAATAGGAGTAAACAATTAATGTACCTGTCATAACATCTGGGGATGACTCTGAGTCCTGTCGGCCGGCTAGTGAATATGTACAATTCTGGCCACTACTAGAACTAGATGCTCCTTCTCTGCCTCTGCCTCTGCCTCTACCTCTACTTGCTGAAGTCTGGGGTCCACGCCTTGTAAACTGTGCTGATGAAGAAGAACCTACTATTGACCTGGCCGACTGACCTATACCACCCTGACCTATGGTCGGGCAATTTCTCCACACATGCCCCTCCTGTCCATAAGAATAACAACCTGTGGAACCCTGTTTACACCTCCCGAAATGCATCCTACCACAAGTTGCACAACGCGGCAGTGCTGTCCTAGCCTGGCCTGAGCCTCTCTGCTGATGAGAGTCTGATGCTCATGAGCCCTCACCTAGCCCTGACTGTCCTTGACTATAAAATCTACTACCCTGAAACTGTTGTGGTGGAGGTCTAGGTGGCCTACTAGAATATCGAGGTCTGGGACCACCCTGAACGTCTCTATGTGAACCAGCAGACCTATCCCTCTTTTGTCTCTCTATCGACCCTCTCAGTCATATACTGTAGATGTCGGCGATCCTCTATGCCTTGGGCAAAGGCCTGAATTCATGAGATATCCATATTATCATTTAGTGCAGCAGTAGAACAAACATCGATATAGTCTGAGTCAAGCCCTCCCACAAATCTACGCACTTTGTCATGCATCGTATCAACAAATGCTGGTGCATATCTAGCCAATGAATCAAATCTCAGCCCGTACTATCAGACACTCATGCTGCCCTGTCGGAGGTTCAGAAACTGGTCCACCCGGCCATCCCTAATCTCCCGAGGCAAATAGTAATCTATGAAAGCTTCTACAAAGCTATCCCAAGTGGGTAGAGATGCATCTTTTCCCCTAGATCTCTCCCAGCTTTCGTACCAAAATACTGCAACATCACGCAATCAAAATGCTGCTAACTCAACTGACTCAGTCGCTGAGGCATGCATGACTCTGAAGATCCTATGAAGTTGATCAACAAAATGCTGATGGTCCTCTTTGCGATCTGTCCCTGTAAACTGTAGAGGATTCAAGGCAAGAAATTCATGAACTCTCGAACTTCCGGGCCTTTCAGAAGGTCCGACAACATCTGGCGCAACTGACTGGCGCTGTGAAGCTACTAACTGTGCTAACATATATAGTGCACTCTTGAAATCCTGATCAGATGGAATAGAAGGGACTAGAGGTGGTCCTGCTAGTGGAGCCGGGGGTCCTGTAGCCCTCGGAGGCTCATGAAGCGGTTGAGAAGCTATAGGGGGCTGAGAAGATGTCTCCCCCTGGGTCTCACAATGGGCTGCCTCCACCTGTGGTACCTTGCCAGTACCCTCACCTGCAGTTGTATCTAGTCCCTGGCTAATGGTAGTCTGTCTGGTGTCAGCCATCTCTATCTGCATGTAAATATAAATTATAAGCCAGAAACATCCATCCTTAAGACACCGTTCTATAGCACGAGGTGAGCAAAAGAAGGATAGTCATTATAACATGTCTGGTAGCTTCTTGTTTATCGAATGTGGTGCACAACACATTTATAAACAAGACTCTACTAGACACGACTTGCAGACTCCCTAGGATACGACGTTGCTCTGATACCAAGTTTGTCACGCCCGAAACTCAAGGGGCGCAACTGACTCCTAATGCCAAAATTTAGGCCCGAGCCAACTCTGCTGAACCATTTGCTACTAGCGCATGGCAGTCACATGCAATTAAGAAAACAAACAAGTATATCTCGGCTTAAAACTACGCTCTTGGCCGGCAAGACCCCTGTCAACAGATCTATAAAAGAAACAGCTACTCCCAAGAGTTCATATAAAGAAATTGTCAACTAGCACAGAAGTCCTGATTGGGCCGTCAAGGCCACCATAATCTCTATACCAAAACTGAAAGCATGTATATAACAAGACAACGCATCACACAACTAACAAGCTTCAGCAAACCAACAAACTAGGCCAGGATGGCCATAACATAGTTATAAACCCCACACACTAGTCTGCAAGCCTCTAAGAGTATTAACGATTGGCGGGACAGGGCCCCAGCCTACCCATAGAAATATGTACAACAAAATCTAACAAACCTCCAAACAGTGGCAGCTCCGGAGGAAAGGGGCTAGCCAACGGGATAGAAGTCAATCCTGCTGCTGAGGAGGTCTACTCAGTCGTCTGTCAGGACCTGCATGCATGAATGCAGTGCCCACAGGCAATGAGGCGTTAGTACAAAATAATGTACAGAGTATGAAAGACAATATTCTATGATCAAGTATCTTAATATACTGGAATAATCCGATAAATAAATCAAGGATAAGATTAGTGTACTGACCTGCTCATAAATCTAAATTTATCAAAAATAATAAAACAACAACCTAACAGAGCCTCCATAAGCTTGGCAGGTACAAACAACACACAAGACCACCTACTCAGGGCCCCATAAGCCCGGAAGGTGCCAATCAGTCTATATACCCCTATCGATAGTCCCCTTTCCCTGTAGGCAATCACCTAGCCCTCTTAGGCATTAATATAACCCCATAGCAGCACATAGTTCTCTTAGGTATCAACATAGCTTATAGACAACTCATAACCCTCTTAGGCAAAAACATAGCCATCTAGAAAGCCCATAGCCTTCTTAGGCGTCAATATAGCCATGTAGGCAACTCATAGCCTTGCTAGGCATCAATATAGCTCCGTAGGCAACATATAGCCCTTTTAGTTATCCATATGGCCCCGTAGGCAGAACATAACCCTTCTAGGCATAAATCACATTCCTGCAGCTAACCACAATATCCTCAAGGGCAACAATAACAATCAAATCGTTAAAAGCGAGCAATCTATTTATAAGAAACCTGTACAAATAGCCTCTAAGTCGTGTCCAACATAGGGACACTACTAAATGAATAAGAATCCCGACAAGGGAGGATTAGATCAACTCGAGCAGCCAATAATCAACAATGACGCTACAAGTATATCAAGTATATTAAGGAACATGTCGTAAGTAGGGAATAACCTTAACATACCTTTTTCACTAAATTCACGTGGCTAATGACTTTTACTCATAACTCCCTCGATACTAAAACAAGGTAGGACCATAATCAACAAACAAAATAAAAGATACCATGACAATATGATAAAAGGTATGTATTTCCGTTGCAAATTGCTATTTGCTGCTTATAAAAGCTAGAGTTGATGAAAGAATGGTCTTACCTCGATCTTAGGTTCATAATACGCCTTAAAACCTTCAAATATATTGAAACCCTTGCTGTCACAACACTAAAGTGTGATATGCTACAAAATCGATAAAACAAATTATACCACGATGTTGAGCCCAACACGTAGAACAACTTTCGTCAAGGACTTAAGTTGAGAAAATTTATACTTCACTTGATCCTAGAAATGGGTTTCTCTAATTTCTTTGGTTATTAGCTTCAAATGAAGAAATTTTTTGAAGAAGACGATATATGCAACTTTCCACCGACCTAGGGCTCTACCTCACGTGCTTTCTTGCGCAGTCCTACGAAAACGTAAATATCTCTCTATTCTGAAGTCGTATGAACAAACAATTTGATGAGTTGGCGATTCGATAGTTTATGGGCCCCATAACTCTTTATAGATTGGGAGAAAACCTCCAAGACATTTGACCCAAATTTCAGAGAAATCTTTAAGAAGGAACTTACGATAACTTCCGCTAACTTTTATTTTGCCACTTACCTAACTTCAAAACTTGAGATGCAACACTTGAACACTTAAAATAGGACATACCATATCATTCTTAATTTATTACCCACCATCCTTGTCTTTACATGGAGATACGAATAAGTTTAGACATTTCGGAAAGTCGGGGTGTTACAACACAATTGTCTAAATATGCCCCAACCTTGGTGGCGGATTCTAGGGCTAAAATGAACAAATTCGTTATGGGGATATCCAATCTTGTGGTTAATGAATATAGGTCGGCGATGCTTATTCCAACCATGAACATCTCCCGTCTTATGGTTCATGCCGAGCAAATTGAGGAACAATAACTTAAGCAAGTGGGTAGAGAAGTGAAAAGGGCAAGAGTTGATGATGGTAATTTGTGTAAGGGTGGATTTGAGGCTCAAGGAACACCAAGGTTTAAGAAGAGATTTTCTAATCAAGGCACTTCTAGTACTCCTAAGGTCAACAAGGAGAGGGTGCCTACTCCAAAGCCACAAAGTGGTAGTGGAGGTGGTTCTTTTATTGATAGACCTACTTGTGCAAAGTGTAGCAAAAAGCATGGGGGCAGGTGTCTTGTGGGAACAAATGAGTGTTTTAGTTGTGGAAAAAATGGGCACATGAAGAGGGATTGTCCCATGCTAAGGGCTCAAGGAAGAGAGGGAAAGCAAGTCCCTCCTAGTGGCTCAAATTCTGATGCTCCCAAGAAGAATCACTTCTATGCTCTCCAATCTAGAAGTGATCAAGAGGGGTCTTCGAACATTGTCACCGGTATGTTACAAGTGTTTTCCATTAATGCTTATGCATTATTAGACCCCAGTCCCACTTTATCTTTTGTTACCCCTTTAGTGGCTATGAAATTTGATGTACTACCCGTAAAGTTAGAGGAACCTTTTTTGGTTTCTACCCCTATAGGTGATTCGGTTGTTGCTAGAAGGGTTTTTAGGGATTGTCCTATTTCCTTGTCTAATAGAGTCACTTTGGTTGATTTGGTAGAATTAGATATGTTGGACTTTAATGTCATATTGGGGATGGATTGGTTGTATGCTTGTTTTGCTTCCATTGATTGTAGAACTCAGGTAGTAAAGTTTCAATTTCCAAATGAACATGTTTTAGAATGGAAGGAGGGAAGCTCAATTCCTAAAGGTCATTTTGTTTCATATCTAAAATCTAGAAAAATAATTTCTAAGAGGTGTATATTGAGTCTGAGACTCCTCATTTAGAGTCGATCCCCGTAGTAAGGGAGTTTCCAGAAGTCTTTCCCAATGACTTGCTCGGAATCCCTCCTGAACGGGAAATAGACTTCGGCATTGATCTTTTGCCGGATGCACAACCCATATCAATTCCCCCTTACCGAATGTCTGTGGCCAAATTGAAGGAGTTGAAGGAACAACTCAAGGATTTGCTAGAAAAGGGTTTTATTCAACCAAACATATCTCCATAGGGTGCCCGGTATTGTTTGTGAAGAAGAAAGATGGGTCACTTAGGATGTGTATAGACTACCGCCAATTGAACAAGGTCACTATAGAGAATAAGAAACCTCTCCCTAGAATTGAAGATTTGTTTGACCAACTCCAAGGGGCGAGTTACTTTTCGAAGATTGACTTAAGGTCGGGTTATCACCCACTTAGGGTGAGAGGGGTTGACATTCCTAAAATGGCCTTCCGTACAAGATATGGTCACTATGAATTCCTAGTTATGCCTTTTAGTCTAACAAATGCCCCGACGACGTTCATGGATCTTATGAATAGGGTTTTTAAACAATATCTTGATTTGTTTGTGATTGTTTTTATTGACAATATTTTGATCTATTCAAGGAGTGAGGGTGATCATATGAAGCATTTGAGGTTAGTATTGCAAGTCCTCAAGGACCATTAACTTTATGCTAAATTTATCAAGTGCGAGTTTTGGCTAAGGTCGGTTGCTTTCCTTGGTCACATTGTGCCAAGTGTGGGAATAAAGGTTTATCCGAAGAAAATGGATGCGGTGAAGAGTTGGCCTAGACCCCTAAGTCCCATCGATATTTGAAGCTTTTTGGGTTTGGCCGTGTACTATAGGAGAATTGTGGATGGCTTCTCATCTATTGCTTCTCCATTAATGGCCTTGACCCAAAAGAAGTCCAAATTTGAGTGGACGGAGGATTGTGAAAAGAGCTTCCAAGAATTAAAGGATAGACTCACCTCCGCTCCAGTATTGACCTTGCCGGAGGGTACCGACGGATTTGTAGTATATTGTGATGCTTCGAGAATAGGGTTGGGGTGTGTTCTCATGCAACATGGTAAATTAATTGCCTATGCTTCAAGGCAACTTAAGACTCATGAAAAGAATTACCTGACGCATGATCTCGAACTAGCAGTAGTGGTTTTTACATTGAAAATATGGAGACACTACGTCTATAGGGTGCATCTGGATGTGTTTACCGACCACAAGAGTCTCCAATATGTGTTTAGCCAGAAATATTTGAATCTCTGACAAAGAAGGTGGTTAGTGCTTTTAAAGGATTATGACATGAGTGTCCTTTACCACTCCAACAAAGCTAATGTGGTTACAGATGCCTTAAGTAGATTGTCTATGGGTAGTGTGGCTCATGTAGAAGATGAGAAGAAGGAATTGGTTCGTGATGTACATAGGTTGGCCCGGTTAGGTGTCCAACTAGTGGATTCCACCAAGGGTGCATTTATGGTTCATCATAGTTTCGAATCATCCTTTGTTGTTGATGTGAATTCTAAGCAACACCTAGATCCTATTTTGATGGAGTTGAAATAATCGGTTCTCAATAAGTCCATTGAGCCTTTTTCCCAAGGGGAAGATGGGGTGCTTAGGTACAAATGTAGATTATGTGTTCTGGATGTTGATGGTTTAAGGGAGCAAATCTTAGAAGAGGCTCATGGTTCATGATATTCTATTAATCTGGAAGCCACCAAGATGTATCGTGATCTACGGGAAGTCTATTGGTGGAATGGCTTGAAAAATGTATAGCGGGTTTTGAAGCCAAGTGTCCGAATTGTCAACAAGTCAAAGCCGAACACCAAAAGCCTGGAGGATTGTCCCAAAATATAGATATCCCTACGTAGAAATGGGAGGATGTGAACATGGACTTTGTAGTGGGTTTGCTCCGTACTAGAAGGCAACATGATTCTATTTGGGTCATTATTGACAGGATGACTAAATCAGCCCACTTCCTTCCGGTTAAGACCTCATTCTCGGTGGAGGACTATGCTAAGTTGTACATCAATGAGATAGTGAAGTTTCATATGGTTCCCTTATCTATCATATCGGATCGCGGTGCCCAATTTACTTCACACTTTTGGAAGGCATTCCAACAAGGGCTTGGTACAAATGTTAAACTTATTACCACTTTTCACCCTCAAACGGATGGTCAAGCGGAAAGGACCATTCAAACCTTGGAGGACATATTGAGAGCACGTGTAATTGATTTCAAAGGTAGTTGGGATGACCATCTCCCTTAGATTGAATTTGCCTTCAACAATAGTTACCACTCTAGCATTGCCATGGCTCTATTTGAAGCACTCTATGGGAGGAGGTGTAGATCTCCAGTTGGGTGGTTTGAGTTAGGTGAATCTGCTCTAATTGGTCCCAAACTAGTTTATGATGCCATTGAAAAAGTTCAACTTATTAGAGATAGGTTGAAGATGACCCATAGTCGGCAAAAGTCTTATGTCGACAATAGGAGGAGGGACGTAGAGTTTGAAATTGGTGATTGGGTCTACTTAAAAATCTCACCTATGATGGGTGTGATGAGGTTTGGTAGAAAGGGGAAGCTTAGCCCCCAGTATGTGGGCCCATATCAAGTCTTGAAACGTGTTGGAAAACTGGCATATGAATTAGACTTACCAAATGAGTTGTCTCCGATTGACCCGGTGTTTCATGTCTCCATGCTTAAGAAGTGAATTGGTGATCCGGTGTCCATCCTTCCTTTAGAGGGTTTAGGAGTTGATGAGAACCTTTCTTTCGAAGAGGTCTCGGTTGAGATTTTGGACCAACAAGTTAAGAGATTAAGGAACAAAAAAGTGGCTTTTGTTAAGGTTCTATGGAGGAATCACTTAGTTGAGGGTGTGACATGGGAGGCCGACGATGATATGATGTCCCGTTATCCTCATCTTTTTCCTTATACTCCTATTCAAACTTGAGGTAAGTCATTCCTCTTGAGTTTTTAGTGTTTTGGGAGTCATGTGTATCGAATGAGTTCTCCATGATTTCCTTATGTATTGCATGTTCTTATGAGAATCCATGTATTGTTTACATTGAGTTTTCATGGTCTATACGTCCCTCTTGTTGAACTGCATTGTAATATGATGATTGCATATTTGGCTTTATGAGGTGAAATGATGAGCATGCTTAGATATGTTTTGATGAAATGACATGTTGGCTTAATATTGTTGTGTTGAGCTTGCTTGAGTTGGAGAAGGTAGTTCCTCATATGGTATGTGTAATGATGAGTTTCATGCATATTGGTTTTTGTTAGGTGTAGTTCCTACTTCCATATGTTGCTTTGACTATGACTTGTGATGGAAATGAAGTTTTCTCCTCTTGAATATTGAATGTGGTGAATAGTACATTTGTGAGCTTTGCTTTTTTTGATGTATCATGCATACTGGGGTGCTTGTCTAGAGTTTCTAACTTAGTTGGGTGCCTAGGTTGTCATTCGGGGATGAATGTTCCCAAGGGGGGATAATGTAACACCCCAGAAATCTAATGACATAAGCTAGAGCCTAACATGTAATCTAGTGTCCTAAATAGGGTTAACACCAAGATAAGAGTCGTAAAATAGCTTCCCTAACCTAGTACTAAGGTGTTAGTACCTAAACATCAAGGCATCCCCCCCCCAAGGACCTCCCAAGGGTCCTTGATGAGGGCCAATGGGCAGCTAAAAAACTTTCCAAAAACAATCCCATCCACGAAGGGAGGACCACGAGGCGTGAACTGACTCATTCCCCGTAGATGGGTTTCGTGAGTCCAGCCTTATCCTCCTTAAGGGGGGGCCCAAAAATTCCATGTCCCAGCACCATTCCACGGACGTGCAGTACGGTCTGTGGACCAACTTACGTTTCGTGGAAGGGTCTCGTGAGTTGAGACTTAATCTCCTCACCAAGACCCTTATCCTCCATCTCTGACCCAAACTACGAGTGACCAGTACGATCTGTGGTTCAAACCACCCCCCGTGGACCCTCGTGAATTGGGCCTGGGAAGGTTGCCTCAAATCGGCCTAGGTGGGGGTAATTTCGTAAGTTGCTAATTAATTAAGTTAGGGTGGAGGACGGTTATATTTGGTTGTTTTAAGTATATTAAAGCATTGATAGGTATTAAATAAGTCTCTTAACTCTCATAACTCAGAAACACAAAATCAAACCCACTTCCCTTTCAAAATATTCTCTCTAAATTCCATTGAAGAACTAGCTCAAAGCTCAAGCTAGGTCACCAAGAACAAGTCTTTCTTCTCCAAATTCGTGAGGAATTTAACCTAAGGTATGGATACTCTTCATTATTGGGTAGCTATCCCCCAAGAAGTCCCTTTAAAGTGTGATTTTAAGATTTCCAAAATCTAGGGTTTTACTCCAAACATGGGTCTTCTTCTAAAATGATTTTCTGTTGTTCAATTATGATCTACTATGTTTAATTATGATGGTTTATGGTTAGATTGTTGTAGTATTGATGGTTTTTGATAAAAATATCTCTTGGACCCATGGTTTCCCTTTCTTCCTAAATTGTGAACTAAGATGTGACTTGATTGGCCATGGAAGTTGGTAATTGATTATGTTTATGATTAATTGATGGTTGAATCATGAAATCCCTCTATCTATTATGGTAATTATATAATGTTAGCTTTGGTGTTGGTTTATGGCCTTGAAGGGCAATTGGCTAGGGTTTGTGTATGTTGACGTTGCTTCTATGTGACTATGTGAATTACTTGGATAATAATGATCCTATATATAGTATGGTGGTATTGATGTAAGATCCTTCTCCCTTATACCCTATACACTTGATTATGTATAAAGCATGCATGTGTGTAAGTTTATGGTACGCTTGTGGTGTTGCTTGAAAGGACCTTCTCATGATCACACTACTATTGAAATATGAAAGGTTTACTTGCATGCTAATGTTTCTAAATGTGAAAGGAGCATTCTCACTTAAAGAAACCTATGAGCTATTATGATGATATATTGACATGAGTGTCTAATACACTCTCTTATGACTATGAACTTAAGTAAATGTTTAATGTGACTTTAAAAGGGGAGTTGTGCGTAGCACCGAGTGGATAAGAGTATGAGATGGGTTCCTTCACGCTAGTAGTTGGGTTCCCAATATGGTGTCTCATGAGATGGAAACTTCCATGTCAGTAGTTAAGGTTTCTAGTTGCAATCTCCCTATCCCATAACTATGTGCCCACATAGGTCTTAGCTAGTGGATCTACCTAAATAGCTTGAATGTACGTTCTACCTTAGTCAAGTAGAACACCTCTTTTTGGTGTAGGGGTAGAACATCAGATTCTATATAGCTCACATGGTCTATGTCGATTAATGCAATCTTTCCTTAAATGATAATGAATGAACTACGGTAAGAACATGGACTTTAACTAGGACTTCTTAAGGGGTACTACTTAGTGTGAGTGGGGGTATGGGACTTCACTTATACATTGCACAAGTAGACTCTAAGAGGGGCTTTGGTAAGGTTCTCTTATATTGTGATGACTTATGAATATTGCATGGGAGGTATGTATGGATGTTATGAATATGAATGTATTCACTTTTATGTATATCGTTGGTAACCTAAATGTGATACTTAGCATTTGGTAGGGTTATGGGACCTTACCTTTGCATTGTACTAGTGTGGCTTTGGGTTGCTCATATGTTGCATTGGCTTGTGTTTCTTTGTAGATGTGCATAATGGTTTCTAAACTTAACTAAATTCATGATTTCAATTAAATGTCCCTTTTATGCAAGTTTTAAGGATTGTGTGCATGGTGTCCATACTTAGTACAATTCATTGTGCTAACCCATATTTTCTACTTTACTATGAGTGTAGGTTCCGGTCGTTGATACTTACTACTTTATTGAAGGTTAAGCTTGGGTTGACTATTCCCTAGGCTTGGTGAGTCCTCAAGTTCGAGAACGAGTTGCTATTGATTCTAGTTTATAGTTTACTTCCTATGTTCTAGACTATGTTGTATTTCCCATTGTTGGGAACTTTATTGTTGTAAAGGGTATTTTCCCTGTTTGTACTCTTATGTTTAGATGGTGATTGAGACAAGTCTAGTGTCCTATTTTTTTTATATGAAGAAGTTGACTTATATTGTAAAAGTTTTTCATTTCTCTGTATTTTTCTATGTCTTTGTGTGATGATGACGCTAATGGCTTGTATGCAACCCCTTCGGGGTCAATTACGCCATGTCACGCCTAAGGGGTACTCTTGGGTCGTGACACTAATTCACTGAATCAAGGCTTCGGTAAAAATACTAGAGCAAAACGTTGTCGGGCAAACCATGAGTTGGGCATTGCAACACCAACTTCCTAAATCATAGCCAAGTCTTATGAATTGGCTCACCCTCCAAATGCTTGAAGCTTTGGATGTTGTGCCGAAGTGTCATCATCTTCGAAGGAGGAAAAATTGCACTTGAAATTTGGTGACAAGCTCTTCCCACGAAGTGATGTAGTCTCTTGGCAATTCAGCCAACCACTTACATGCTTCTCCCATTAAGGAAAATGGGAACAATCTCAACCGGACCGACTCTTGGGTTATGTTATTGAAGGAGAACAACCCGCAAACATCAACAAAGTTCCTTATTTGCTCATGGGGATCCTCATGAGCCAATCCACCAAACAACCCCTTCAATTGTAAGAGCTGCAACATGGTTCTTGTAATGTGGAACACAACATTCTCTTCAGTTGAAGGCAAGCGAATGGCACCAATTCCACCCACTAGATGAGGGTCATTAACATTCGGCTCATTGACTTCGTTGAGGTTACCGATGTCATCTTGGTGGCCCACTTGGCTGCCATTGCTTCCGTTGACACTTATTGCCTCTGTTTTAAAACAGCAACACACAAACCAAAACTAAAAATAAGTAGATTCAACTATGACTAAAAATAACAAAATTCAACTTCACCAAAAGAGTCTCAAACAACACCACTCCCCGGCAGCGGCACCATTTTGATTAATGACATTTGAAGGACACTTTATCCAATTCTAAGTGTCAACGATCGCTAGTCAGTATATAACCCAACTAAATGAGTTGCGGTTGAATCCCACAAGGAGTGGTACGTGTTTGAGAATCAATAGAAAAGTGTGAACATGGTCAAATCAATCATAGGAATAGAAATTATCAAATAAAGACATCATTCAAATCAGGGGGTGGGGTGACACGGGGGATTTTGGTTTGAAATTATCAACTAAAAACAACAATAAACAATACAAATTAACAATAGTGAGACAGGTTCTTGGGACGTGATTCGATTATAGGCTAATATAGACAAATGGGTAATTGTAACTATTAGAAAATAGCTAAATATTAGTGAGTAAGCTAGACTATAGAGGAGCTAAACTTTCTCTCGAACAATTTACCCCGAATCAAGTCGATTTCTCTTGAACATCAACAAGCATGCAAAATAAGAACAACCTACGCGTTAGTCCATTCACTCTCTTGAGCTAAATGTATGGAAATGGTTTAGGATTCACTCTTTTGAGCTGAACCCATGATAACCCAATACCCACAGACCATCAACCAATAATTTTAATTTTAAAACCTCTTTCTCGAGCAAGCCAAAAACACAAAGGTAGAATTGCATTTGCAACTACAATTCTTAAATTAAACCATAATTATTGATTGAACTCACTTCTAAATGACATTTAAACTAACAATTAGCAATACCCATAAACTAAATCAGCCCATAAGCACACCCCAAGAATTGGGGTTTTAGCTAGACATCATAAACAGAAAAAAATCATTACCAAATTGAGTTTCACTTAACTGGGTAAGATTGATTTCGTCTTTACAATGGTCCAAGTCGAAGAATCTCAAAGACCCACTTCCAATTTCTCAAAAGTGAAAAACTTCAATTCTCCCAAGCTAAAGGAAAACTAGAGAAAACTTGTCTCACAGTTCAAAACTTAGTAAAAATATGTTCTAAACAGTAATTGATACTAAACTAAATGTTCAAAAATGTATTTATAGTCGCTAAAGATGTGCTGCGAAGAGTCACTCGGTGAAGTAAGTCGGGCTCGCCGAACCACTTGGTGATCCGCCCTTTGGTTATTTCCATCGCCTTTCTGCCTTGGCCTTCAGCATCTTCAAGGTATGTAACTTTGGGCGATCCAACACTGCATCGCAGAACCACTCGGCGATCCGCCGACTGCTCCTTTCTCTTGCCAACTTGGTTCTTTCCTTCAGGGATTGGCACACTGGAACTTTAGGCGGTCAAGTAGCCATTCGGCGACTCGCCAAGTGGACTTGGTGATCACCAGGCTTGCTGTTCTTCATTCTTTCAGCTTGCTTTATTCCTTTTTGCAAATCAGTGTCCTTGCTTTGTTCCTCAATCCATATACCTGAAAATCAAGGGTTTTACATCAGTTATTGGCACAAAATAAGCATTCGAGGATACTAAATCTATATAAATAAAGCCCTAAATGAGTCCAAATCTTGGCTCATCAAACAACTCAACTCAAGGGTCACAATGTAAATATACAACTCATGGGTACAACTCTTCTAAATCTCATACTCCCTCAAACTTAGCTCAAATTGATAGTTTATCTTAAGGGATTCACAATTTAACTCAAAGACTTTCTTGAACTCTACTTTTAACTCTTTCTTGAATTTGAATTATGAATTCAAGGGTTATGATTCATGATATGAATGATCTCGTGATGTTTAGATGTAGTTTAGAGTAGTTAGAATCATAAAGGATTTGAGGTACACTTTAAAGGAACTCAGACAGGTTAAACAACTGAAAATAAGATGAGGCTGACAACCTTGGCGCACTGAGTGGCGCGGGGTGCCAGCCCTCAAACTTCAGAGCCTCTTTTATGGCGCACTGCTAGCGCGGCATGCCAGAGTCTACCTAGATTTTTCCAACAAATTTCTTTCTCATTTTTGGACCCTAATTCAATTAGAATTGATTGTTTTCCTCAAATTTTCCTTAGATTCAATTACCTAATACAAGTGCATGAGAATCTACTCAAAGACAACCCTCAAACTCATAACGTTTATCTCAAACACATCCTAATTCAAGAATGAAAGAAACACTTCAAGAACACTCATCAAGAATATTAAATTTCTCAATGTTTATGGATAGATTCATAACAGAAACTCATGATTGGTGTGTGGGTGAATGAACCCAACACTATGAAAACTTAAATACCTAGGTTCTTGGAGAAATCTTATTTTCTTGAACGAACACTTGAAACCTTGAACTTTTTCTCCTATTGAATCTTCTCTCAAAAACCCTAAAAACTTTGGGGATGAATGAAATTGATTCTAATCAGTTTAGACCCTTAATTTGGTGTAATTTACGTTTAGACTAAGTGGGGGTAAGAAAATGACTAAAATACCCCTCTTTAGTTCGGGTGGAAAGGCCCTATCTAGAGAGGCTGCACTCAAATAGTCATATCTCCCTTATAAGAGCTCGAATTTTAGCAAACTCGATGGCATTGGAAAGAGGACTCAAAGATATTCTATTTGATATCTCATGGGTCTCCTAACTCATTCTGTGATAACAGTTATCGTTGTTTGAAGTTGACCCAAAACTCAAAAGAACTTACGAATGACTTGAATGAATTCTCTTTAGTTCTTTTTGGAACTCAAGGTGCTACATTTAGTGACCTTAACACTTAAGAAAATTTAAATTCCTCGGTAAAATCTTACTCACAATGAAGAATGGTTCGAGTCTTAACTCAAAAAATTTACGGGGTGTTACAATGCCCTTGTGTTGATTTTATTATCTGACTTGAGGAAAAGGCAGTAATTTTTGCGGGGGTTGGATAGTTTTGTAGGTTTTGTCACTTAAGGGTTTTTCTTGTCGTGTTTCTTTTCCTGAGGGTGTAATTTCTGTTGAACCAAAATGTTTAGAAATAAAGATTGTTGTGTAAGTAGAATAAAACTAGGAGTTAGTTAAGGCAATTAATGAATTATTACTATGTGACATGTTTTGAAATAGAGACCCCCTCTAAAATTTTGATTATTTCTACTTTGCAATATTGACACGTGAACTTTATGAATCTTTATTTGACATGGTTATAATTGATGTGATAATCAGTGTTTAAGGATGACTGTTATCACTAACAAGGGTTTTGGTGCAGTGGTAAGTACTTCTTCACCCTTAACTAAGAGGTCTCAAGTTCGAGTCCCCTTGGGTAAGGAGTGGCTTTTGTTAGGGAGCATTTTACCCTTCAATGTGGGACTTCCTGGGGTGAATCCAAATTTAGTCGGACTTCAATGTGGGTACCGAACACCGGGTGGGAAACCCAAAAAGAGTTAGCTAGTAGTCAACAGTGTAATCATGTGCCAGTGTGTGTTAGTTTAAATTACCTAAATCTTACTTTATATATACAATGTAGAACTTTCCTAGTTAGTTTCATTGGTTGTAGGATAGCCGAGTCAAAAAAGGATCATAGGTAATTATTTGAATTGAGTCTACTAAGCCAAAATTGCCAACCAAATGATTAAATAAATCTCTTGAGCCTAAATTAACCCTTTTATTTATCCAGCCTATTCACCTTCCCACTTTCAATTAAAACCCTTTCTTGTCCTTATCCCTCCTTGAATACTAAGCTAAAACTTAAGCAAAATGTCTAAGTTGATGATGTTAATTGTATAGGTAACAAAGAGTGGGTATAAAAAGAAGATGTTGGTCACACATAAGAAATAAGTTGAGTGTAGTGTGAGGTAAAAAGTAAAAAAATATAAATGTAGAAAAGAAAAGAAAAAAAGAAGAAGAAAAATCTCAATGAAAAAGAACTCCGCACTCAAAGTTAAGGAAGTAAGGGATAAAAGGGAGGAAATAATCAAACGTCAAAATAAGTGGAACAAAAATAATGTAGTGTCAAGAAGGGTCAAGTCACTAAATCCCAAATGTACAAAACCATCTTGAAGACTACATTACAAGACAAATAAAGTCCTATAGTAAACGCAATGGTGTAAAAAATAAGAACAAGCTTATGATATTGTACTTACATTATTTGAACTTCTTTGTGAGAACAAGTGTATTTGTTGTATCCCGATTTAAATGCAAATCAAGTGTGGAACATCTTTGTTGTGAGGACAATAGGGGAACGTTGTATGACCATTTGAGGGGTAGCGAGTTATTTTTGCATTCATGGTTGCTCATAAATTGCATAATGTCATTCATAAACCCTTAGAATCACAATGAGAATTATTGAGGTGCATGCACTAGTCTTGTTTTGAAAATGAGGGGAAGGTTTTTTTGAATGAAAGTGATTGTCATAACTATCTAGGTGTTCTTATACTTAAGTGTATATTGTGATGACGTTTTGTTTGCTAGAGGAAAATCATGTTAGCGCAAGATTTTAATGATAAACAACTAATTCTTGTACGTCAAACACGACATCAAAAAGAAAAGAATAAAAAATGGAACATGGAAAAAAAGTATTCCAGAAATCATGGTTAGTAAGATCTCTCATCAATCAAAGATCAAAGAACATTCAAATAAATTATACTAACGGACAAATTGAAGATTATCAATCAAAGTTCTTAAATCAAGGAATGTCCAATGAAGATTTCAAAGTGCATAAATCAAGGAAGAAGATTATAACGACTATAATAAAATTGATCTCAATCAAGAATCAGTTCAGGTTGCCAAGGCAAGGTCAATCAAGGAAGGAAAATATCAATGGCTACATCTTAATCAGAATTCAATAAAGGAAGCTGATATCACAAATGAATCAAGGCTAAATATAAAAGGAAAGTTTTCCTTAAACTTTATTCTTGGACAATAAGGATCCCTTGCCTTCTTTTCCAAAGATAAAATCTCTTCATAGGAAAGATTCAAGTCTCAAACACTATAAAAAAGAACTCAACTGCCAGTGGAAAGAGTGTATAATGAGTCTAAATCATCTCACATTCTCTACTCTACTTTTAACAAGCATTGTATTACCTAAATCTACTGTGTAAAAAAGAGAGAAAAGATAAATATTGTTGGTAAGACTTTGTATCAAAACAAAAGAGTCAAAACAAACGGAGTGTAAATAGTGAAACTACACTCATCTTTCTTCTCACATCAAAGATTACAAAAGCTAGAAGAGAACAACCTTGTAACCCAAGGGGACTGTACGTAAGATCCATTTTGGATCCCAACCAATATAAATCATTTGTGTCAAATTTACTTTACGCACTTTCCAACTTTCATTATACTTCTCTGCCAACAATAGTCGACTAAGAAACTTCACAAGTCAACTACTCACGAAGAAAAATGAAAAAACAACAATTCACCCCCCTCCTGCACTTTCAATTGGTATCAGAGCCTCATCTCACAAAAGATTTGTCTAACAACATGTGAGAAAAGTATCATGGTACAACAAATCTTGGGCGTATTATTTCAAGAAGGAATCTCTCAAGCAATACCTCCATATTTTAATGAAAAATACTTTTCTCATTGGAAAGTGAGAATGAAAACCTTTATAAAATCCTATGATGTGAAAGTTTGGAGAGTTATCAAGCTTGGTGATATTCCTATTCCCATCTCAAAAAGTTCTGACAAAAGTCAGTCCTCCACTACAACAAGTTTGGAGAACTACAGAAATGAACAAATGGAGGTTATTCAAAGAAACTCCAAAGAAAAAAAATGTTCTGTATAATGCTACTGGTGGCGCAGAATATGAGAAAATCTCATGTTGTGATATTGCCAAAGAAATATAGGACAAACTAGAGTTTACTTATGAAGGAACTGATAAAGTCAAAGAAAGCATCATCAGATTGATAGTATATAAATACAAACTCTTTCAAATGAAGGAAGGAGAAACAATCGAAAGCATGTTTGCACGATTGAGTAAGATCATTGGAGAACTAAGAACTTCAAGAAAAACATATCCTCCCATAGAGCACATACGAAGAGTTCTTTGAAGCTTACCATTGTAATGGCATGCCAAGATAGTTTCTCTCGAAAGCATGAACTTAAACACTCTAACATGTGATGAGGTGAGAGGAGACTTAATTTCCTTTGAGAAAACACATCTTAACAAAAAAGGCCAAGAAGACACCGAAAAGAAAACTGTGGCATTCAAAGTGAATTAGGAAGACAAAGGAGAAGATGAACTAGCAGAAGATGAAATTGCTTTCATCATTAAATCAGTCATGGAATCCTTCAAAATATCCAGAAACAACAGAAGAGGAAGAAATTTTGGAAAGGGGAATTATATTACTGGATCAATCAAGAAATGATGGAAAATGCTACGAATGTGGAAAATATGGACACATAGCTAGTAAATATCCAGAAGCAAAGAAAAATTACTCCAGAGGAAATCTAAAGAACAAAGTACTAAGCACATGGAGTGATGAAGACAACTCAGAAAATGAACATGAAGAAATTAGAAATATATGTTTCATGGTAGTTGGAGATTCAAGCATGGAGGTATATAATAATTGTAATGAACTGAAAAATATGCTAGACCATGTTGTGACAGACCTTAATCGAATCTTTACTGATTTCCAAAATCTTCAAACTGAAAAAAGAAATTTAGAAATAAAATTGGAAGTTTGTGAAGTTAAAAAAGATCTTCTTATGAAGAAATTCACGAACTAAAAATTACTTTTGACAATTCTCAAAACAAATCTTATTCTTCTAAAAAATCCTCTAAAACTCATAAAAAGGTCTCTAGCAGCAAAACTTCTTCAGATAGAAATTAATTTAGTTTTAATCAGTCATATAAGTCGATGGATTCAAAAACTAATAGTAACAATTCCATCTCAGAAGAAGACATCACAAAATATTGTCATTACTGTGGGAAGTCTAGACACTTGTCATACAACTGCAGGTTTCAAAATCACAATACCTCTAAATGGGTTTGAAAATTGATGTTCCGTGAAATCATGGCACATTTGATGCTTAATAACTATGAACTAATACTGGAATTAAGTGAAATTTTGGATTATTTGATGGGTTTGTTAAATGTGTAGGCAGAATCTGGGTTGTATAAAAAAAGCAAAAAAAAAAGCAAAATTGATGTTGACCAATTGAAGTTCACTGCCAATTTCACGGACCGTGAACTTCAATACGGTCCGTGGTTGAGCTCGTGGAAGTGAGGCAGTGATAGGCCTTGAGAAGATGAAGAGCAGGAATAACCAAAGTGAAGACCACATAGGGTTCTACGGGCCATAGTCCTCACCACGGACCGTGGTACCTACCGTGAAGCTAAACCAGTGTGACATCAAGGAAGAGTTGAAAGAAGGTTGAAACCCAAGTGAAGACCACGAGTGACTTCACGGGTCGTGGTCCTCACTATGGACCGTGGTAGCTCCCGTGGTGCATTTTCCAGTGAAGGCATTGAAGACCCAACCTTTGGGAAAGTTAAAAGGAAGATCACGGAGGGCTTCACGACCCGTGAAGCCCTCTACTAATCGTAGAAGTGGTCGTAGAGCCATCCGACATTTCAGTCCTAGTTCGACTAGGACTCATTTTAAACATTCTATTTTGAATTACTTTATGTCGTTTTTGGATTTCTGACGTTTTACGAAGGAGGAGGATATTACTCTGAGTTTTGGATTTTGGATTCGGATTATTGTTATCAGTTTGAAGTTTGGATTTTGATTATCAGATTATCAAAGTGGTTGTTGATTTACCAATTATTTTCGTAAGTATTTCTTAACATGTTTTCATTCTCCATTACTGATTATTTACATGAAAACATGAGTGGCTAAATACAATGACTGGGGTGTGGGATCTATGACAATATTTTAGTTGTGATTCTGTAAAATGAGTAAAGGCAGTCTGTGTTTACAACTTGTAGTTTACAACTTTTAATATCATTTTAGTCTATTAAGTGCATGCATTAGACAAGCTTGTATCTAGTGTTTGTTCGAGAGAAGAATACCAGTTAGGAAAAAGCTGAACTAAATTAACAACGTGGAGTTAAAGTTGAAGTTCGAGAGAAGAGATTTTTAACACCATATTAATGTAAGTGAGGTTCAATGCTGATAACTCTTTAAGTTCGAGAGAATAGGAGTGAATATTATCTGATTAGGCTGAGAAGCGTTAGATAAATTTAACTCTCAAAGGTTCTGTAAACATTGATTTGCCTGACACTCAAATATCGGGAGAGCATTAGAACTAATGTCATAGTGAACACAAACATGGTTTATTTTGATTAATTGAATCAACTTTACAACGAGATCGTTTGTTAACTGTGAATCTGAATTTTGACTGCAAGTGTTGGTAGTAAGAACATTTCAACCAAACCCAATTTACTTTCCGTTGTTGTTTGCTTAGGAAATAATAACGACATTCGAGTAAACGCGACAATGAAACTTTATCTGTAAAGAAATTTTCTATGGGATCGACCTCAACTCTAGTTGAGTTCTGTAAATTGACAATGACTGTTTACACTTCTTATTTGAAGTGTAAGTTTGGACGTATAGGAGACCTAAAAGAAATATGGATAACTCTAACCTCAAAGGACCTAAAAAAGCTTGGGTACCTAAAAGGAGATAATAATTTTGTTTTAAAGGAGATAATAATTTTGTTTTGCAGGAACACCACAAGAAAACAAAAGGAAAATGGTATCTAGATAGCGGATGTTTAAATTACATGACAGGAGATAAAAATTCATTTAAATCTATTGCTGAATATAAGGGAGGAAACATTTGTTTTAGTGATAACTCAAAAGGAACGGTGATTGGTATTAGTACAATCACTTTCAATGATTCATGTGATATCACAAATGTTTATTTAGTAACAGGACTAAAGTACAATCTGTTGAGTATCAGTCAACTGTGTGACTCAAATCTAGAAGTCCAATTTCAAAAGAATCGATGCTTAATAAAGGATCCTTCTGGAAACAATCTTCTACAAGGAAGTAGAGAAAAGAATGTATAAATTCTTGATTATGTAAGAAACAATAGAGAACATATATACCCAGCCTCAATGACTGATGATCCCTAGATTTGGCATAAGAAACTTGGTCATGCAAGCATGCGACTAATAAAGAAACTGCATAAGAATGATCTTGTAATTGGATTACCTAAGCTGGACTATTCAAAAGATCACATCTGCGATGCATGTCAAATGGGTAAGAAAACAAGAAATTCATTCTCTAGTAAAGATATTGTATCCACAAATAAACCACTGCAAGTATTATAGATGGACTTATTCGGACCCACTAGAACAACTAGCATCGGAGGTAAAAGGTATGCATTTGTAATTGTTGATGATTATTCTTGTTTAAATTGGGAAATGTTTTTATCTCATAAAGATGATACTTTAAAAAAACTTTTGAGTTTTTCTGTGAAAAAATTCAATGAGATAAAGGTTATTATATCTAATCTATAAGAAGCGACCATGCAGGAGAATTTGAAAATAAATTGTTTGAAAACTTCTGCAATGGAAAAGATTACATTCACAATTTCTCCTCACCTCGATCACCACAACAAAATGGAGTAGTTGAACTAAAAAATAGGACACTACAAGACATGGCAAGAACAATGATTGTTGAGCACTCTCTTCCACATAAATTTTGGGCAGAAGGTACAACTTATCATGTACTAAATCGATGTTTAATTAGACCCATTCTGAAAAAGACGCCATATGATCTATGGAATGGTAAGAGACCTTACATTGGATACTTTCATCCATTTGGATGCAAGTGTTTTGTTCCTAAAAATGGCAAAGATAATATTGGTAAGTTTGATGTACAAAGCGACAAAGGTATATTTCTTGGTTACTCAAACTCTAGTAGATCTTATCGAGTCTTTAATAAACAAACTTTACATATTGAAGAATCTATTCATGTTGTTTTATATGATACTAATAAATCTGTTGAGATAAGAATTAACACAATGAACAAGATAGTCAACTCTGCATATCACCTCAAAAGGAGATAAACAGTACTGAGGAGTCGACTACCGAAGAAACTTCCATTGATCCTATAGGCGAAACAGTTCTAAATGAATGGTGAAGTGAACCAAACTATCCAATTAAATTCATTATTGGTAATCCAAGTGAAGGTATGAAGACTTGAGCATCAAGAAGAAATGAGACACAAGTTGCACTTATCTCTCATCTAGAACCAAAGAAACTGAATGAGGCTCTCACAGATGAACATTGGATCAAGGTTATGAAAGAGGAACTTGATCAATTCAACAAAAATAAGTTTGGACCTTAGTTCCTAAAGCTGATAATAAGTCTATCATTGGAACCAAATGGGTTTACAGAAATAAACTACATGAATCTGGAAAAGTGGTTCGAAACAAAGCTCGATTAGTGGCTCAAGGTTACTCTCAATAGGAAGGAGTCGACTATGATGAGACATTTTCTCCTGTAGCAAGGTTGGAATCTATTCATTTACTTCTAGATTTTGTTGCTCATAAAGGTTTTAAATTATTTCAAATGGATGTAAAAAGTGCTTTCATAAATGGCTTTATTGAAGAAGAAGTCTTTGTGAAGCAACCACCAGGTTTTGAAAACCCAAAATTTCCCTATCATGTTTTCAAACTCTCAAAAGCTCTTTATGGTCTTAAACAAGCACCTCGTGCTTGGTATGATCATCTCAACAACTTTCTAATAAATCATGGATTTACTCGAGGAAAAATTGATACAACTCTTTTTATTAAGAGATCCTTCTCTGAAAATCTTATTATTCAAATATATGTTGATGACATCATTTTTTGAAGTTCTAATATCTCTTTGTGTAAGGAATTTTCTCATCTTATACCAAGTGAATTTGAAATGAGTATGATGGGCGAATTAACTTTTTTTCTCGAACTACAAATCTTTCAATCTGAGAAATGTATGTTCATTTGTCAAACCATGTATTGCAAAGAACTCATTCAAAAGTTTGGTATGAAAAACTCAAAATCCTTAGGTACTCCTATGAGCTCCACATGTTCTATCGATAAGGATGAAGAAGGTAAGATAGTCGGCAAAACAAAATACAGAGGTATGATTGGTTCTTTACTTAATCTTACTTCCAGTCGACCAAACATTATTTTTAGTGTATGCAAGTGTGCAAGGTTCTATTCATCCCCTAAAGAATCTCATCTAACTGAACTAAAGCATATTATTCATTATTTAGTAGGAACATCTTCTTTTGGATAATGGTACCCATGAAAGAAAAAAAATTGTCGAAGGATTTTCTGACGTTGTTATGCAGGTGACAAAGATGACAGGAAAAGCACCAGTGGTACATGTCAAATCTTAGGAAAATCTTTGATTTCCTGGAATAGCAAAAAATAGGGTTTTGTATCTCTCTACCACAAAGGCTGAGTATATTGCTATTGGTCAATGTTGTACTTAAATTTTATGGATGGTTCATCAATTGAGTGACTATGATCAATCCTTTAAACCTGTTAAAATTATGTGTGATAATTTCAGTGATATATGTCTTTTAAAAAACTTTGTGGATCATTCTCGGGCTAAGCACATTGATATCAAACACCATTCTATCTGAGATCATGTTTTAAATGGAGAAATTGAAATATCTTTTAGTGATTTTCAACTAACTGATATTTTTACTAACCTCTTGGAAGAAATATTTTGTACTCTTCGTAAATCATAAATATTGTTGAAAATCCCTTAAATTGTTGATATTATTGTATGTGTTTTCTTCTCTTTCCTTATATTTTCTGATGCCTCGCATATTATGTTTTCCTTATGTCCATTACTTTCCTTCTGAATTAGTCTCTTTATTTACACCTTCCTCTGTTAAGCGTCATCATTAAACTTTTCATCTCCTTGGTTTTCTCTTTAGTCATGTCAAAGAATCTTCACTTTCTTCTCTCCCTTTGCCTATATTTCTCCTTCTTGACTATTCTTTTCTCTCACTTTTCATCTGTCTTTCCTTCTCTAAGATGGAAAAATCCTTTAATCCTTCTTCTACTGCTAATCGTAAGAGCTCTTACAACAAGAACAAAGGCAAGGCTTCGTCCTCCATCTTTATTGGTTCTGACTATTCTGATGATATTATTCCTCATACCTCTGTTGCTTCCTCTCTGGATAAGCTTCCTGATGCCTCATTTGATTGTGTCTCTTCTAAAAAAAATTCAAATTCGATTTCGATAGTTCCCTCGATAAAAAGGTGGACTTTTGGAACGCATCTCATGAATCTCTTTTTCACTCTCTAAAAAACAAAACCCTAGTGCATGGTAGGGTTGTCGACCTTGATATACTTTCCTCTCTAGATTGCCCTGTCAAAAATATTTTTGAGTTTTAGGCTTGGGCTAATATCTTCTATTGCCCATGGTTGTTGATAAACCACTCATTCGTTTGTTTTATGCTAATATTCGCTCTCCTAAGGCAGGAGAAATTGAATCTTTAGTTCTGGGAAAGCGTATATTTATTGACTGCAAAAAATTTGATTATATTTTTGGTATATCTTACTCTGGATTATGGCTCATCCTAAGAACTGTTGGCCCTCTAATTGTGATGTCTCTTTCGAACAAGCCAAGAGTGAACTAGTTCTTGACCCCTCTATGCCCATTCCTTTTCATCTGGGCCATAATGATCTCTTGTTTGAACCTCCCGTGATTGCACACATCATTGCTACCACCCTTCTTCCTAGGGTTGGTTCCCATTCTACGCTTACTCAGTGTGTCACCTTGTTCGCATAATGTCTTGTTATGGTGTTAAAGTGCATCTTTCGTCCTTCATCCTCTCTGCAATGGAAGATGTCATCTCTGACCCTTGTAGTCTCATTTTTGGCATGCTTATTACTCGTATTTTTAAATCCTATTTCTTGTGCCTTGGAGATTTTTCTCTTGTCTTTATCAAGCAAAGCTACAACTCTCGCGCTTGTTTTAGCATGTTTCACTCCTTCTGGATCTTCATGGACTCTCAAGAATGATTTAGAAGATATGACAGCAAAGAATGTGAAGTACAAACCTTCCTCCACCTCTGTTTCTTCTGCAAAACTCAATGTTGCGCTGGAAAATCTTACTGAGAAGAATGCCAAGCTGGATGTTGTGTCCATCACTGTCACTCAGGTAAGTGATCTTATGACCTAGCTAACTGTCGTGGGCAAACAGGCGGATTCCCTGAAGGACCTCCTATTTGTTGCTCACTTCAAAATTGACAATGTGAAGGATGTTTCTAAGGAAACAGGTGTTGATGTGCCCGAATTCGCTTAAGGCTTGACCAAATCGTGAAAGAAACCATCAATATTGCAACCAAGGTTCAAGTTGGATCAAAGGCTATCTTCACCTCTCTATCCTCCATATTTGAGGAAATATCCACTATTATTGTCAACACTCTAACTTATTTCTTGCGTCCTCGTTAACCCTCTTTGTTGCTTTTGCTTATGTTTGCTACTGTGATGTTTAATGGGATGTGTTGCTCATCTCAATACTTTGTGGTTCTTTTGTTTTTTGCTAGACTCTTTATTCTTTCCTTTTTGTTGATGCCAAAGGGGGAGAAATATTATCTACTGCTTGCTTATTATCTAATTTTCGCTCTATTGATAATCTGTTGATTATGTTATTTCTTTATATCTTATTAATATTTCTTCGAACATTCATAATCTGCTTTGGCTGGCTATAAGTAAGCTAGATTATTATAAGTCTTGATATATTAAGGCGAAACATTCATATAGCAAAGAAAATACCTGCATATCTTCAGAGGGAGTAAGTAAGAAACTCAGCTCCATCAGTCGACCACACCTTCACAACATTTAGGGGGAGCAAATAAGACATCGATTCCATAAGTCGACAGACATGGAAGTATCTATATTATACTATCATTATCAAAAAGGGGGATATTGCTAGCAAAATGTTTGTCACGACCCGGGAGCATTACCTTAGATAAGGACATTTCCTTTACAACATAACATCAACAGGCCAACATTCTTTAAGAAACCATTTAGGAGACATTCAAGCACATAAGGGGACTTTCATATAATAGTCGTTAGACTTAGGGAACTCACTTTAGTATCTTCAAAACCTACTCATGCCATGTGTAGATAGCATCCCATACTACTACCTACACGTTGTAGAACCTATCCAATAACTAGAGTGCACATCCCACATGATGGGAATAGGCATAACCGACATAGACCATACTAGGTAGGTATGGAATTCGGAGTCTATCCTACTCCGTGGAGGTTGTTCTACTTGCCAAAGGTATAACTAGTAAAAAACCCATGTAGGCACATGGTTTAGGAGATGTCCAAGGAAGTTCTTTGTGCCTAATCTCATACTCAACTAGGCCACCTTCCTAACCACATCCACTCGGTGCTAGCCTTGTTTCCCATAGAGTATTCAATCACATATGTACTTAAAGAGGGTTCCTTTTCTAGTTCAACCAACTCATAGTACCTCTTCCCAAGAAAGGCCCCATTTCTTAGTCATGGCCAATCAAGGTTCATAAGGATAGCTC
>JAJOOJ010062936.1:0-68371 GCA_029582625.1 Solanum boliviense | reverse complement strand
ACACTTCCAATATTCTTTGATGTGCCTACTTTGTCCTTTCCATTATTCTCCATATCTCCTCTTAGAAATAATTATGAATATGAGCAAGTGTAGTGTATTATATATTGCTTTGTTGCTTTAAGTTGTGATGCTTAGAGAAGTTCATATGTTGAGGTATTTATAGGAGTTTAGGCTTTGTTTATGGTATTCTTCTTAATGTTTTCAAGTAATTTGTTGTTCAATTTCTAAGTTACCTCATGTAAGATTGAGAGAACATTATTGTCTATTTCCTGCATGGAATGTGTGATTGTGTGTGTTTGGAATTTGTATTTATTTTTATCTCAAGTCTTGTGTTATTAAAAAGTGTGAGCTTGTAGTGATGCACCACCAAACTGTTGCAATTTTTTAATACAATCTAAATTACTTTCTAAAATCAAAGAAATTTTTATTTAGAATTCCTTCTCCTTCAATTTACGTGAAGATGTTCAGAATACAAGGGTCAACAACTTTAATTTTTTATTAAGAAATCGGGTATAGACTCTTTAAATATTTTTTAAAATAAAATTGCAAACTACATGAAAAGTTCTACGTGTCAACATAGCTGCTAATATTTTTTTTTTAAAAGTTTGCGAAAATCATATTGTTGCATGGGTTGTGTGTGTGTGTATTTGGAGGAGGAGTGGGTAATTTGTGGGTGTGTGGATTAATTAAGATGACTCCTATTTAATTTGACTCATAATAAGTATGTAGATAGTAATTTACATAACGGAAAAATGTCCCTACCATAATATTTTACATACAAGAAAAAACATCTCGACCTCAAAGAAATAAAACACATACTCTAAATAATACGTCAAAGGATTTTATTTAATGTAATAAGCGTGTGGGCCAATTCTTCTCAAATTTTGTTGTGTTCAATTCCTTTACCGTGTTCTCATATTTGTTTGTATTTTTGTGTTTGTAAGGTGTCAAGGGGATTTATTGTAAATTTTGTGGATTAATTATCTGTGTTTCTTGAAAACATATACTCCCTCCATTTCATATTAAATAAATGTTTTATTAAAATTATTTGTCTCATATTACTCGATCACTTACTAAATTAGGATAGAATTAATTTTTTTTTTCTTATTTTACCCCTATAATTAGTATGGTCGTTGGAAGTTTAAACAAACTTTAAAGACCCAAGAATTTCTTTTGGCTTGAGCCTTGGGATAATGTCATTGATTATTTTCTTCTCTTTCCCTCTCGGGAGCTTCCTGTCGGAGTCAACATTCAAGAGGCTAATTAATATGAATAAAATAAAATTAATCAATATAATAATAATTTCTTAATTACCACGTAAAATAAAAGTGTTCATCTAATATGATACAGAGAGAGTATCTCTTATCATTATTCTACTATCTTATTCTTCAATTTTATTATAATTAATTATTTCATTTGCTTCGGTTATCAAATTATTTTTTGTTGCTACTAATCTCTTCTCCTTTATAATTTTTAATATCCACTGTATTTTCTTTCCTTTCCTTTTTTTTTTTATATGTTTTACTTGAGGCGATGCTCTATCAGAAATTAAACAACCTCTTTACTTTCATAAAATAAATGCAACTTAAAGTTGTTGTATTAATATTGTGTTATTGTATGAATAGAAGCGTAAATAAGATACTCTCTCCTCCTTTTTATATGTCATCCTTACTATAAATAGTTGGTCCATAATACTTGTCATTTCATAAAATTAATGTATAAATTACAATATTCTTCCTATTTTTACCCTTGTGAGTTATTAGCCTTAAAAATATACATTTGACCAATATAGAAAAACTAAGTGAATAATTCATGTTCATTGATCAAATTAATTAATCAAAATAAATTAAATAATATTCATTGATTGAAAAGTTGACTTCAAAAAAAATTAAATAAGGTTAAAATAGTAAACTTAATTTCTTAATACATGTAAAACAAAAAATGGTGACATATAAACGGAAGAAGTAGTTAGTTTGCTTAGCATGATCGTAGGAGTTCGTAAAGTGCCGGTCACAGCCCTTTGGCATTATACGATCGCGATTTCAATATTTATCTAAATTTTCACCTCTTATTAAAATGAAACTTTTACTATTTTTTTTTAGAAAAAAAATGGGTAAAGGGAAAATGGGAGAGGGATTAGAAATTGAACCAACTAATTGAGCTATTAAGATTTCTCAAAATCCAAGTATTTCACTTTAGTTTATATTTAAAAGTTAACAATGAAATTAAACTATTGAAGAGGGAAATTAACAAATGGAAACGAAAACTCGTGTTACAACTTACAACATGCTTAAAGGTGTTAATTAAACAAAGAAAATATCACTCTCATAAGGAAATTATGTATTTATTGTTCAAGCTAAATTATCAAAAACTAATTTTTTTTCTTGAAATGGAATATGTGTTTGTGTGAGTGTGTGTTAATTTAAATTACTGAAAACTAATAGGTGTTTGTGTGTTGGAGGGGTAATAGATTTGTGTGGGTTTGTAAATTAATTAGGATGGCTTTTATTTTAAAAATAATTCATGTGTATTTATCAATTTTTAGTTGACGACGAAATTGTTTTATATTTCTAGGAAATGTTCAAGTATACTCCGTAATACTTGTGATAATAGTTTATTTTTAAAAAATACTTAACCAATCAAAGAGAAAATTGATTTTACTTTTCCATGTAACTTCACTATCTTTATTCTTTATGGAGTACTATTTTTGCCTCGTAAAATATATAACTTCTAGTTTTTAAACATGTACTTATCATAATCTTACAAGAAAAAAAAAAAGTTATTTCTACAATCAAATAGATAAATTGAAATGAAAATAATAAAAAAAAAATAAAGTTGTAAATCTATTGAATATTGTGTTTTTTTTTTAAAAAAAATAATCCTCTTACACTTGTCAAGGGTTTGAATTAATTTATCCCATGATCAAATAGAACAATACCGTTTTGCAATATCAGCCATCGTTATTACAAAATTTTAGCAACAAACGGAGTAAATCACACAACACTTATTGTTTTTATTTTAAAAACTTATGTAAAGAAAAGAAGAAGAAATATAAGAATTCTTTCCGCTTTTAGTAAGAAGGAATTTTCGTAAATTTATAGCCATCAACAGGTGTGATGGTGACTATTGGGAAGGGGGGTAACTTTAATTTATATCAAAGGTGGATGGCTTATTGTTCGAAAGAAACAAGTTCTCTCCCTGTAAATTTTAAATAATTCCACAAATTAATAAATTAATATTTATATCTGGACAAAGGAAATTAATTAGTTAAAACAAAAAATAAAATTGGTCCAAAAATTCATCAATCAATCACATCTTTAGCCAAAGTCGTGTTGAACGATGAAAACAATATAAGAGATCGTGTTATTGTTTGAATGCATTATTGTTAAATAATCAAGGAATCATGTTATTGTTTAGAGCTAAAGTTTGAAAGATCTAATTATTATTATTATCGGATACTAATTTCGGCTCTCTTCATTTGCATGTGAAATTTGTCTGAGTTTACTACGAACTCCTATCTTCTTCTTGCATTTTGTGAGAGCCACAAAGGCTAAAATTCCTTCTTATCCGAGTCAGCTAACTAAAAAATCAACAAACAGGTTCCGGAGTTGAAAGAATATGAAGCAGTTTAGAGAATTGAAAAGATTGGGCCATAGGCCCGCTCTTTTTACTTTTAAGATTGTATTTTGTTATTTTGAGCCTAAGCCCTTTGTCATTTTACTTATTATTATCTTGTTAGAATTTAGAATAGGTAGAAGATGGGCATAAGGCCCAAAGAAATAAAATTCAATTTAGTCTAGGACAGGTACAAAGGTGGCAAAAATTGGACCTTTGGCCCAAAACGAAAATAGGCCCAAGTACTGGTCCAGGCGGACATGAAACTAGACTTGGGCCCAAATTTCCCTCTTTACTTTATCATTTTATATTTGTTTACCTGTCATTATTTGTTGTTAATTTAAGGTTATTGCTATTTAATTTCTCCGACAAATAGCTATTCTGAACCAATCTTTTAAAAAATCCACTAATTAAGAACTCATTTCCCTTTACCTTAAAACTTAATTTTTCAAAGTATTTAACTGATATAGTGTCTTCATATTTTTCTTTTTCTCCCTTAAAATGGTCCTAACTATAAAATTGCTCAATTCAAGTTAAATAAAAAAAATTTAGCCAAATAGTTAATTGCCAGATAACCGCATATTAGTGGACATTTCGGGTGCTTTCAAACCCTTCCCGAAATGCTAATATAAACCTCGAACTCCTTTTAATATTTTCATTAGATTTTTGTTTTAGTCTTTTGAAAAAATAGTCTTCTTGATTTTTCTTAAAAATTAAGTGGCGACTCTAAAATCAGTCAAATAAATATTTTTAAATAAAACAGAATGACGACTCTGCTGGGGATTTTGAATGGTTCTAACCTTAAGATTAATTTATTTGGCTATCTGTTTACTTGTTTTATTTATCATATATATTGAATTGTGACATTCATGGCATCCGAGTCTGCCAAACGGTAAATAAATTGCATTAGGAAAAAAGCCAATTACGTCGCTTACCACGACTGTCCTTTAGAAAAAACACAAGTTGAATTCTTCGAAAGTGATAAACGAATAGTTGGTTTGTGGTCATTCAACGTCGTTTATTAGACTTCACCCTGTTGTTTGTCTGACTCGAGTAACTGTCATTTCTACACCAATTCTAGTCAACCTAGAGTAGACCGAAACCAAATACAAATTTAAGCATTAGCCTAAGACGGCTTAATACCCAAGGCGTATTAAGTTCATTAGCAAAACCGCCAAAAATCATGTCCAAGGTCCACGACCTAACGACATATCATATTATTTGATATTTGAAAAATGTATGTGTGGAAACCTGATTATTACCTATTTAGGGGAGGAAATCTTAACCGTGCTTTATTTTGTAGTTATGGATCGATTTCCCAAATTTGACATGGTAGTGAAAGCCCCAGTTCTGCTCAAGATGTGGTACAACGATCTCAATACGTTTCACAAAAGGGACCTCAACAAATATATAGGGGCCTTAATAGAACTCATTAATATGGTTGGGTGGCCCGAGCTGATTGAAGTCCTCACGGGTTATTAGGACAACGAGAAAATAGTGTTCCAATTTAGAACCATGGAAATCACCCCGACAATTGAGGAAATTCGAGACGGAATAGACACAACGGTACAGGGCTTGAAAGAAGAGTGAGAAAACAGGAAAAAATCTTAATCCCTAACAAGCCTACTCTCAAGGATATTATAAATTGGCTCGGATTAAGAAAGGATTACGCCTTTTGGGCCGAAGGTTGTAGCATTTCTTTTATGGATCTCTATGTTAGATTTGGGCATGCAAGCTTTTATGCGAATTACAACCAAGAGTTCAGGGTTACCTTCAGAGAATGAGACGGGATCAGATCTTTGGCATTCACTATCGCTCTATTAGGTACTATGGTTTTTCCCCAAGGCCCGAGCCTCAGTATCAACACCTGGATAATAATGCTTGCACACACTCTCTTCCACGAGCATCTGAACCAAGGGAAAGTGAAGTATTATCCCATCGCGCCTGTCATCCTGTCCAACATGTATCGTGCTTTAGAAAGATGTAAGGAAGGACATCACAACTTTCAGGGCTGTAATCTCCTCCTCCAATAGTGGATAATGAGCCACTTAGCGAAGGGACACGAGACTCAACAGCTACACACCCTCGATGATAATAATGCTCTTAAGGGTTTGAATGATATGTTGTTTTGGACAGATTTAGAAAATATGAAGAATAGAGGAAGATGGGCTCATATTTTCTCCGAGTTAAGAGAAGAAGATATCCAGTAGATGTTCGACCGTTTCATCTCGAAAGATGCCATAGTACGAGGTGACAGGCAGCTTGTGCTTCCTCTACCAGGTATTCGAGGTATCCGCCCGTATGCACCCATCTAGGTCCTGAGGCAGTTCGAAAAAAACAAACTACACCCTCAAATACATACTATCGTATCTATGTGTTCGACATCGGGGACGACAGAGTGCATGAGGCTTCAGATATGCTAAGATAATGTAAAAAAAGTTGTGCGAATTAATAAATACACCATTGTCGCGAACCGAATTAATGTTGGGTAGGATGAAACCTACAAAGCTTGGTTGAAAGGCAATATACAAGGTATCTCTTTCCCAGTTCTGAACATTTACGGCAGTGAGGAAGACAAAGAGTCCAAAGCTTTGATAGAATTAAGAGAGGTTAAAAGGAAAGCTCAGGAAATGCACAATGAATTTCTTCAAAAGCAAGAGGAGGATAAATATGCCCTCGGGAGTGTACTCGAGAATTAGAAAGATTGAGAAGCGATTTGGGAGAGCTCAACTTATGGATTGGAGACAATAGAAGTGGAATGTGTTTCGAAGACTGGGAAGAGAAAGGTTGTCGGAGCGGCGAATACTTGCTAATGATTCAATATAGGCTTTAGCATCTCATGGCATAGAACAAGAGGAGCAGATCAGAAGCGGGGCCGTCAGGAACCTCCTAGTAGACTTCGCCCCTGCGTGGGTTTTTGCATATGTACTTGTTGTTATTACCCCTGCGTGGGCTTGCATTTCTTGTATTTTGGTACTCTTTTCAAATGACCCATGTGTGGGCCTCTTCTTTTGCGTTTCTCATTTATTCCCTACTTCCCCTGCTTGTTTTCGCTTTTTAAATATCACTTTATATGCGAAATTCGCTTTCGGGTAACAAAATGGTTCAATTCGACACATACATCTTTCAAATGCGATAGGCCTACCCTTGGCACAAAAGGGCCCCTTACTTGTTTAGGACGCATGATATATGCGGAAGGAACATAATATCTTCAATAATGATATAACCATGAGGCTTTAGAAAATATACGGAAAATGCTCTTTCTTCAATCAAGAAGCCAATAGTGGTCCTGAAAACACTCACCCTGGAGCTACTGAAGAAAACACTGATGAGGAAATCATCTATATGCCTCCCGTCCTGGGATGTCTGAAATGAGGAGACAAAAAGATCACTCTCCCAGCTTACGAGCGGACACATAGTGTGGGGGTAAGAGTCGTGCTGTGTGCTCTCATTTACGAACACCTTAAAGTTTCACGCATGTTGAAACCTCTCGAAGGAACCACTTTTGAGTTTGGGTATGAAAGCTCTCAAAAGATGTGTGCCTACCACTCGAACCAAAGAGGACATACTACAAAAGAATGTGTGGAGCTTAAGGCAGCAATCCGCAACATGGTCAACGTTGGGGAGATCCCGTATATGTGGGGTGAGAACACCGTCCTTACCTGTGACCAATTGCAGCCCAGTATACCGATCACTAAGCACGCTTTGTTTTATTGTCACTATTTCACTCTATTCAAGAAAACGTTGTTGGAGATCTATAGTCAGTTGGTTTGGAAAAGGGTCTTGGCCTCTATCAGAAAGGATGATGAAGCTATCGATCCCATTGGAATTGAAGTCTGGAAACCCTGCCCTTATCATGATGCCATAGATCACAACATTGGAAGGTGCTTCGGGTTTCACTATGACGTGGAATCCCTCGTCAACATGGGAAAAATTCAAGTTGAGTTTACCCCCCGTGATTAATGCGACAATTGGAAGAAGAATGGCTTGGATGGAGGAACATTTTATCTTTAGGAGCTTTATTGTCTGTTTTTCACTTTCCTTGTAATCACCAGAAATGAATGAATGAAAATGAAAATTTCTCTTGTATTCGAACTACGTAGGGCTTGAATTCTCCTTGCGAGATACGTAGGCAACCTTTCAAGGCCCGGCCCCTATCTTTTCAAAATTTTCTTTTCCCCTATTTCATTCTACAAGGAAACTTTGAAGTCACATCAACAGATACTGAGAGATGCAGCAAGAAGACTTTAGCTCAATGCAATCAACCTTTCTAGGCCACTAGCCTCAAAATGAAACGAGCAAATTCCTGCTTGTTAAAAAAAAATCAGCCCCCATTATTCGTGGGTTAACATGTTCTCAAACGAAGCAACTCTTATGTGTTTATATGTCTTCCATGTGATATTTTGCATTATTTATCTTGGATCAAAACTAATAGATTTGCCTTTGACTTGTTTTATTCTACAGGTAGTTAGAACTGATTTGTGTTGATAAGCTGTCTGAACACCCCTATTTTACCAAATCAAACGGGCCTACAGATTCCTTCCCAGCCAAAGGTTTCGAAAGGGCAAGTCAACAATGGTGATAATAATGAAGAGATTGGCCTAACCGATGTTGTCGTGGCTCATCCCGTCATTGTTGACTAGAACGAACTAATTATGTAGTTGATGCAGTAGATCACCGAGATGAGGGTCGAAATGCAGAGAAAGAAAGATATGCCTAATCCAAGTTTTTCTTTCAATGCTTCAGCAGAAGGAAGGCCTCCACTTCACTTTCCCATTTCAAACGCGGAACAGGCTCAAAACCCACCCTCCAGTCCAGCTCAGAATCCTTCAATCATCGAATTAACCACCCAAAATCCCCATTATGCCTCCGCCTCTTACCAAACACTACCTCCTCCTCAAAGTACAAACACTCAAGCGCCACTCCTTCCTCAAAATGCCAACCTCCAAAGTTATCCACCCCCTTGAAACCAAAACCTTAACAACCCGCAAACTTCCCTTCATCACCAAAATCAACATACCAACCCCTAGACTTTCCCTCAAAACTACCAAGCCACTCAAAATGCCCAAAGTCCCTCCATTGCTCCACCCCTACCTCAGAAAGCAACTTTTCAAATCCAGTCCCCAATGAGCCTTACGATAATTGTTTTGAGCTCAACCACTATGAGGAAAGGGAGAGAGAGTGAAGGTCAGAGAAAGAGGTCGCCAAGCTAGACATGAAAAAAAATCTGAAAGGCCATGAAAGAGTTACACTGCATTCTTGAAGTCGCCGATTTGAGTTATAAAGACCTATGCATCCATCCGAATCTAGATCTCTCGGAAGGGTTTAAGGTACCAAAGTGCGACGTTTTCGGAGGAACAGGGAACCCCTTAGCACACCTGAAGGCCTACTATGACCAGCTCGTGGGAGTTGAAAGAGATGAAGTTTTATTAATGCAGTTTTTTAGCCGAAGTCTGAGTGGAGAGGCTCTGGAATGCTTTACATATCATGAAACAAGATAGTGACCTAGCTGGAATGCTTTGGCTAAGGACTTCATCGAACGATTCGCCTACAATGTAGAGATCGTTCCTAATCGTTATTCCTTCGAAAAAATGAAGCAAAAATCAAATGAAAGTTACAGAGAATTTACATACAGATGGAGAAAGGAGGCAGCTAGAGTTCGGCCTCATATGTCTGAGAAGGAAATCGTTGAAGTATTTGTGTGGGTTTAAGAGCTAAAATATTATGATAGAATTATGTTGCTCGTTGAAGCAAAGTGTGCTGAGATAGTCAAAGTAGGTGAGACTATCGAAGATGGATTAAAAACTGGAAAGATTGCCCGTGTTGCTAACTCGCTCGGATCCTCGGGTTTGTTGAATAAGAAAAGAGAAGACGTGTCTTGTATCTCTTATGAGGGGAAGAAGAACCCAAGGAAATCTTCATCATACCAAGGTCGTTCCCAACCTTCACAGAGTTCGTACCCGACTTTTTATGCACACGCTGATTACCAGAATGCCCCTCCCCCCAGTTACCAAAATACCCATCCCCCAGTTATCAAAATAACCCTCCTCCTAGTTACCAAAATACTCCCCCTCATATCTACCAAACTCCCTCTCCAATTTCCCAGACTTCAGCTCATCACTACCGGAACGTCGCCCCCAACCGTGGTTGTTTACATCACTACTTTATTCAAACAGGGCGAAACGTCTCGGTGACTCAAAAATTAAACAATTAAATCAATTTTAAAAGAATTTTAAGAATAAACAAATTTTAAAGGAGTCGTTACCTAATTTTAGGAAAAACTAGGAAACTAATTAAATGATCTACGAAACCATTAAATTCTAGGTAAGGGGTTCAAATTATTTCGAAGAGAAGGTGTTAGACATCCTTCGAAATCCACAATTGTGGGTCCCGACTAAGTTCATTTTTTCAAATTAAGGAGGACATAAAAATAATATACAAATAAAACAAACATACAAGATACACAAGTAATAAAATAAAATAATTAAGAAACAGCCTAGATTTGTCTATCGTCAATAATATACGATAATGAATCAAAATATTGTTCGACTTTGTTTGAATAGCTTCAATGAGAAGCAACTTCGGATACCTGAAAAGACACTTAGTAAAGTGTTAATAATAAATAAATATGAATAAAAATAAATAAATTAAACAATAACTTAAAAAATAAAAATCCGTCTTATTAAATGAGAGGCCTTGGAAATCGACGATAATTTCTTCATCGGCCAATTTTAACATACAATTTATATGAACTTAAACTAAATTCCGTCTTTTAAAATGGGGAGGCCTCCAAAATCGACGGAGAGATTTTTTCATTGGTCAATTAACTTGTTTTGCTCGAATTAATTAAAAAGAACAATAATACATCAAAGATATATAAGCATACACCCTTAAAACCAACTACAAAAATATAAAACAAGGACATAATAAAATATAAAAAGAAAAAAAAATTAAAAGCAACATTCAATTCAATAATAAGGAAACTCGACAACAACATTCAATAATAAGAAAGCTTAACAACAACATTAAACAATAATATAATTTAGAAACAACAACATCAAAAGTTAACATTTGAAATTTGTTCATCATGAATATTATAAAAATGCTAAAAGGTAAAACAATATTAAAATAATAAAATGGTAGTGAATAGGTAACACCAAAATAGCAAATAATAATAAAATACGTCATTAACAATAACAAAAAATGTTCAAATTCAGTGCAAACCAGAACCTAAATAACAGAGCATAAAAATATCAATTCAAACTAGAAAAGAGCAAACCAAAATATAGTAAAATGCAACCCAAAATAAGAACAAGAACGAAATAATAGCAATCCAACAAACCATGGAAGAAAATATTTATCAAAATTAACAATAATAATAAAAGGAGCTTTAAAAATGTATCAAAAGGGAAAAAAATGAGAAGTCATAATGGTTCCTAGTTGTTGGAGTTGCATCGGAGATTGAAGTTCCTAGTAGTTGATTTGTTGTTGTATGGCTGTGTTGAAGTTGGAGATGTAGTTTCTCGGGTGCTTGCTAGATTTGAGGATTTGTTCGATCTATTGTTGGTAGGTGAAGCTGTTGAACTCGGAGTTCATGGATGGTCTGAAGCAGCAACGGGGGAAGAGAAAACGACGGGGTTTGGGGTGGTAGTTCTTGGAAGAGATCTGGTTTGTCGACAAAATGAAAAGGGGATTTTGGGTAGTTTTCGTAGCTGTTTGTGATCTGTTAGCAGCGTTGGAGGAGGTCGTTTGGTCGCTGTTTTCAGGCGAGTTTGGTAGTTGTTTTCAGGTGAGCTTGATTCCGATTTAGGGGGTTTTGGGTTTTTATTTCTGATGGTTTTTTGCTGGAAAAGGCGGGTCTGGCCGGAAAAAGAATAGGGGTTTAAGGGTCTGGTTTAGTTGTTGTTTCAGCTGGGTATGGGGTTGTTATTGATGGTGTTCTGATGGCAGTTTTGGAGTGGGGTTTTGGTGGTGGTTTCAAGTGGTGTTTGCCGGCTGTTCGCCGGTGAAAGGAGAGGCGTTTGAGTTTGTTTCTGGTTGGTGTGGTTAGAGAAGAATGAGAAAATTGGGGTAGTTTGGCCCGTTGTGGTGGAGGAATGGTGGTGAGACCTTGGCGGCTCAGAAAGAAAAATACATTCTTACTCAATTGAAAAATTATACACCACCCTAATTTTATTTCACCACTCCCTATTTTTTAACCTAACCAAAACCTATATAAAGAATAATTGTTAAATAGGCTCAATTTTTTGGGCTTCTGATTGTGGCCCAAAATTATCGATAAAGTAAAATATCTATATTTGAATGAATTTTTAGATTATGCAAAATATCAATATTAACAAATGTAATAAATAAAATGAATTAAAATAAATATAATGAACGTACTAATGACATGTAAAAAATGTAATTTTAAAATTAACTGATAAAAAAAATCTTAAATTTTGATAAATAAGGATAATTATCGATAAACTTATTTAAAATTATAAAAAAAAATTTTGAACTATTAAATAAATAAAACTTAGAAGTTACGATTTTTTTAAAATGTTAGACCAAAATTGGGTGTCAACAGTGCTAACATTCAAGTAAATTACCAAACTCCTCCTCCAACGTACCAAACCCCAACTCCACTTTACTAAAATACCCCCTCGAACTACCAAGCTCTACAACCAAATTACCAAACCAACTCATATCCCAGATATCAATCCCCCCGTCCAAACACTCCAAACTATCATCAAATGCCTCCCCCTCAACAAGGAAATTACGATCCCCCCGTCCTAGATTTGAGAAGAAGCCCGCTAGAATTAACTGCGACAGGATATATTCATCTAGTGGGGCCCAAGCCGATTAACATTAGCTCAAAGTTTTACAGACCTGACCAGAGGTGAACATATCACTCCAACGGTGTTGGACATGATATCGAGGACTGTATCAACCTGAAGCATAAGATCCAAGACCTAATTGACCAGAACGTGGCCTCTCTTCAGATGGTCGCGCCCAATGTCAATAGTAATCCTTTGCCGAATCATGGAGGCGTCACTATCAATATGAAAGAGACAGATGCTGATTGGTGCGTGACAAAGGTAATAGTTCTGATTATTCCTGATGAACTGGAAAAGGCTGTAGCCTCATTGAGCATTAGAGTGAAGAAAGAGTTTGTGATTCTGACACCCGAGAAGGATGTTGCCTTGGTGCCAAGAGAAACTCTTGCCCAACTAAAGTTTGTGATTGAAACGGCTGTCACTCAAGGCATGACCAGATTCGGTAGATGTTACACACCGAAAGAGTTGGCTCTAGTAGGGCAGAAGAAGGACCAAACAAAAAGGCCGATCAGTGAAGCCGAGGCTGAGGAGTTCTAGAGAAAAATACAGTCGACAGATTATTCAATTGTGAAGCATTCGGAGAAGACGCCGGCTAAGATTTATGTATGGGCCTTATTGATAAGTTCGCAAATGCATAGGCAGGCTCTGATGAGAGCTTTGGATGATACTTATATGCATGTGGGTTCTAACAGTAACACTCTAGCAACCATGATAAACCATGTCATTCGAGGACACCAAATCAGTTTTTGTGACAAAAAGCTGCCCTTTGAAGGCAGGATGCACAACAAAGCTCTGCACGTCACCATCAAATGTCGGGACAAAAAAATAAATCGTGTTTTGGTCGACGATGGGTTCGGTCTCAATATCTGCCCTCTTTCGACTCTTAAGCAACTGAAATTCGACTTGGGAAAGGTTAAACAAAACCAGGTCAATGTGAGAGCTTTCGATAGAGTGTAGAGAGACACGATAGGGGCAGTAAATTTGAATATTTAGATGGGTACTGCAAAATTCAATGTGGAGTTTCAGGTGTTGGATATCAACACTAGTTATAACCTGCTGCTGGGAAGACCGTTTATCCATATGGCCGAGGCTATGTCGTCTACCCTTCACGAATTGATAAAATTTGTTTGGAAGGACTATGAATTGGTCATTCATGGTGAGGGGAGTCATTTCAATGGGTATGCGCCGATCGTTGATGAGGTATCCTGAGGGTGCAATTTCTACACGGTGGAGCTGGTAAATCCCACCGGTGATGACTTGGCTCCACAACCTCATATGCCTTTTGTGTACAAAATGATTGCTACTGTTATGCTCCAGAGCAGTTTCGAACAAGGTTTCGAGATAGGGAAGCATTTCCAAGGAATTGTCGAGCTTGTTTAAGTTCTCGCCTGAGGAACAAAGTCTGGTTTGGGGTATGTCCCCACATATGCTGATGAAATGGAGCTGAAGAACAAGAGTGTTGATCAAGCATTGGCCAGACCAATTCCTCATCTGTACCAGTCATTTCCGGTGCGAGAATACGTCAACGATAGTGGTCCCGAGGAAGGAATCTGGGGCCTTTTTAAAGAGATTGATGCGGTCATCGAGTAAGAAGCTGGGACATCAAACATCCGTGATGCAGAAACTGAGAAGCAGTTGCAAAATTGGACCTCCACACCGCTCTTGATTCCCTGTGCAGCTTGGTAGAAAAGACATGTATTTATGTTTATTTTGAAAATCGATGGTAGTCCGAAAGAGGCCCGAGACCCACCTTTTATGCAGTTTTTATTTGTTTGAAGTTTTTAAATTTCCTTGTGATGTTTAAAAAGGCAAAATGGCCCTTAGCCATGGCCAAAGTTTGTGCTTGTTTTTCAATTTAAATGAAAGCCTCTTTTGTCGAAAATTTGTTTACTTATTTGTTTACGTTTTACTTTCCTAACTTTGTTTGTTTATGATTTCAGTAATATTAATTTAAAACTTGTCAATGTCATGTCATGTCACAAATCGAGTGAACGAAATGAGGCAGGTGATGATGAGTGTGAGGAATACGAAGAAGAAAATGAGGTACCTAAACATGTTGCTGAAGAGTTCAGACAATTTGAGAATCAACACATGCCAAATCTTGAAGAAACTGAGACTGTGAATCTCGGAGATGAGGAATGTGTCCAAAAAGTCAGAATTAGTGTCCATCTGACTGAAGCTCAAAGAAAGGACTTGGTCCGTTTGCTTATAGAATACATTGATGTATTTGCTTGGTTTTACAAAGATATGGCGGGCTGAGTACGAATATGGTATCCTACAAGTTGCCGATTAATCCAGATTTCAGTCTAGTAAAACAAAAGACTCGAAAATTCAAGTTTGAGTTGAGTTGAAAGATCAAAGAGGAGATTACCAAATAGATCGAGTCTCAAGTAGTAGAAGTGATGCAATATCCAACTTGGTTAGCCAACGTTGTTTCGATTGCCAAGAAAGACGGAAAAATTAGAATTTGTGTTGATCACTACAGAGATCTCAACAAAGCTATCTCGAAAGATAATTTTCCATTGCCAAACATTCACATCCTCATTGATAAGTGTGTTAAGCACGAGATGCAGTCATTTGTGGATTGTTATGTGGGTTATCATCAGATCCTGATGGACGAAGAATATGCAGAAAAGACGACCTTTAGTACGCCTTGGGGAGTATATCATTATCGGATGATGTCGTTTGGTCTCAAGAATGACGGTGCTACTTATATGAGGGCTATGACAACCATCATTCATAATATGATTCACAAGGAGATTGAGGTAAATGTAGATGATGTCATAATCAAATCTCGCAAGAGTTCGGATCAGTTGACTCACTTGAGAAAGTTCTTTGATCGCCTGCGTCGATATAATTTGAAATTAAATCCTGTTAAATGTGTTTTTAGAGTACCGGTTGGCAAGCTATTGGGATTTATAGTCAGCAGGAAGTGCATTGAGCTTGACCCTTCGAAGATCAAGGCGATCCAAGAATTACCTTCTCCGAAGACCAAGAAAGAGGTGATGAGTTTTCTGGGAAGGTTGAACTACATCAGTCGATTTATAGCTCAGTCCACCGTGGTGTGTGAGCCAATCTTCAAGTTGTTGAAAAAAGATGTCTTGACCAAGTGGACCGGAGAATGTCAAACTACTTTTGATGTCATCAATAACTATTTGTCCAATCCACCAATATTGGTTCCTCCACGGGAAGGAAGTTCATTGTTGTATCTGTTTGTCTCGGATAGCGCATTTGGATGCGTGCATAGTCAACATGACAAAATTGGAAAGAAGAAGCGGACCATTTATTACTTGAGCAAGAAATTCACTCCATATGAGGCTCGTTACACTCTTTTGTAAAGGACATGTTATGCTTTGACCTGAATTGCGCAGAAGTTGAGACATTATTTGTCTTCTTATACCACATACCTTATTTCCAGGATGGACCCGTTAAAGTTTATTTTCCAAAAAGCGATGCCGACCGGAAAGTTGGCTAAATGGCAAATGCTCTTGAGTGAGTTTGACATTGTGTATGTGACTCAAAATGATATAAAAGCACAAGCCTTGGCTGATCATCTTGCGGCGAATCCAGGTGATGAAGAGTACGAACCACTCAAGACTTATTTTCCTGATAAAGAGGTAGCATTTGTGGGTTAAGACATTTCTGAAGCATACCTTGGTTGGAGAGTATTCTTTGACGGAGTGGCGAACCACCAAGGAAAAGGTATTGAAGCAGTCTAAGTGTCAGAATCCAAAACTCTGATTCGATTGCACAAACAACACTGCAGAATACGAAGGTTGTATCCTTGGTTTGAAGATGGCCATCGACATGAACGTTCATGAGTTGCGGGTTATTGGAGATTCAAATTTGTTGATTCATCAAGTTCAAGGAGAATGGGCTGTGAAGAACCCAAAAATCACATCGTACGTGCAATATATACAGAAGTTATGCAAAAGATTCCGCAAGATCGAATTCAGACACACTCCCAGGATACAGAATGAGTTGGCCGATGCTCTTGCCACCATTGCCTCAATGATAAAACATCCAGATACAAATTATATTGATCCCTTGGATATAGAGATACAAGAGCAGCCTGTCCATTGTTCACATGTTGAAGTGGAACCAGATGGTTTGCCTTGGTATTTTGACATCAAGAAGTATTTAGAGACCGGGACTTATCCTGATAATCCAACGTTCAACCAGAAGAAGTCGATACGCCGTATGACCCTCAATTTCTTTGCAACTGGGGAAATTCTTTATAGGAGGACTTCACATTTAGGTTGTTTATGCTATTGAATATGCAAAACTTCTAGAACAGATACATGCCAGAGTTTGTGGTACTCACATGAATGGGCTCACTTTGGCAAGAAAGATCCTCTGAGCTGGTTATTTTTGGATGACTATGGAGCATGATTGTTGCAAGTTTGTGCAGAAATATCATAAATGTCAAGTGCATTGTGATTTGATTCGAGTGTTGCCTTACGAACTTAATTATATGAGTTCGTTTTTGCCTTTTGTAGATTGGGGAATGAAAGTCATTGGTCCGATAGAGCCAACCGCTTTTAACGGACACAGATTCATTTTGGTTGCCATTGACTACTTCACCAAGTGGGTGGAAGCAGCTTCATATAAGTCGGTGACCAAGAAGGATGTAGTTGATTTTGTTCGGAACAATTTGATATGTAGGTTTGGAGTGCCAGAATCCATCATCACTGATAATGGAGTGAATCTCAACGGTCACTTGATGAGAGAGGTATGTGAACAATTCAAGATTACTCACCGAAACTCAATCGCCTATCGTCCCCAAATGAATGGAGCTGTAGAAGCCACCAACAAGAACATAAAGAAAATTTTGAGGAAAATGATTGATAATTGCAGAGGTTGGCATGAGATGCTGCTGTATGCTTTGTTGGGTTACCGAATGACTGTCAGAACATCAGTTGGAGCTACTCCATATTTGCTAGTATATGGAACAGAAGTAGTTATACCTGCAGAAGTTGAAATACCCTCATTGAGAATCATCCAAGAAGCTGAATTGAGTGATGCAGAATGGGTTCATAAGCGGATTGATCAATTAACATTGATTGATGAGAAGAGAATGGTTGCTTTTTGTCATGGACAACTGTATCGACAGAGAATAATTCGTGCTTCCCATAAGAAAGTAAGAGCCAGAATGTTTGAGATTGGTCAATTGGTTCTCAAATGTATTTTCCCTCACCAGGATGAATATAAAGGAAAATTTGCACCAAATTGGAAAGGACCCTACATGGTTCGCAAAGTGTTATCTGGAGGTACCTTGGTCCTGTCGGAGATGGATGGCACCGAATGGCCTACACCGATCAACTCAAATGTTGTCAAGAGATATTATGTGTGAAGTTTCAGTTTGTATTTATGTCGTTTCTTTGTAATCATTTTATTTGCTTGTAATCGCTTTGTTTAGAATTTTATCCCTATGTAATGAACTACGTCTGACCTGAATTCAAAAAAATGAGATACGTAAACGACCTCGGTCGGTTTCTTTGTAAATCTCCTATTTTTGTTGATCCTCGAGAGAGAGAACTATGTTTGGCCTGATTCCTACCTTAACGGGATACGTAGGTGCCACAACGGCTCGGTCATATCTCCCGTAAGATTTCTATTTCTCTTTACAATAAAAACTAGGACATAATTTTTGAGAGGAACGCAAAAATTCCCAAGAAGAAGATCTCTCCAACAAGTCGAGACTGAAGTCACATTGAGAATTGTAACTGGGACAGAAATATTGAGAAGATCTCAAAAATTCAATGATTTGTTCATCAACAGTTCAAGATATGCCAAGGTAGTTAACTGGGACAGAAATTTCTGAGGAGGACCTCAAAAATTTCAATAAGGTTCATCGGAAGTTTGAAAAAACTTTGAATACTTCCCAGCAATTAATTAGATAGACCTCGAGGCATCAACCTCAAAGACGATCACTAAGCTTAACGTGACATGACGCTTGGCAGTGACCTTTTCCAAGTATTATATTTTGAAAATTTATTTTTCTTAAAAACCTTTTTTCATGCTTCAATTATTTTTGCATAAAAATATTTTGTCTTATCTATCAAGAAGCGGGAGATCAGAAAAATCAATCGGAGATAGCAAGCCAAGGAGCAGACAACCGAAGAGATCGACACATATCAGTTCATTTTTTAAATTAACAATTTTTCCGTGTATCCAGGTCTATAGGAAATATTTTATGCTTCTTATGTCAAAGATTGGGGAACATTAATAACATTATTTCATTCGATCCCCAACAAGGCGAAATCCATAATGAACACACAAGTGTGTTCAGAGATGGAACATATGAAAATCTCGAAGAGAGCAATATTTTTACTTTTCAGCAACTAAGGATATTTGGAACATGTTTATCTGCATTATATTATCAGATATGATAATATTTCTTACCCTGAAGGTCATTTATATTGTTTTGTCAAATGAGATGACACCACTACCCGGAGAGTCATTCTTATCATGTTGTCAATTGAGATGATACATGTCGCGCCCCGAGCATACACCCTGAACGTGGCCAGCACTCGGAGACCATTGTTGGCTCCAAGCGAACCCTTGGCCTGGCTTACTTAACTTAGTGGAAGACTTATCTCTACAAAATAAACTCATGTAATAGTTTAAATGATAACATCTTAGCCAAATTGGCAACTTCTGTCTCAAAACAAAGTATTTGCAAATACATAGATGAGAGACTCATAACTATTGTCTGACTGTCTATGAAGTCTCTATAATACTGAGATGGATGTTGGGACAGACCCCATAACATCCTAATAATGAAACACTAAAAATGAATAAAAGAGTCCTCCGAAATGCAAGGAGGCTCACCACTGACTCTGAGTGTTCAACTGGATCCACGAGGTGCTGGATGTTGATCCTGGTTACCTGCGTCTCCATCACAAGACGATGCAGGCCAACTGGTGTCAATACATTGAATGTACGAGTATGCGAGTTGGAATGCTAAACAACAACTTAAGCTTGAAAATAGTAAGAAGGAACACTTACCTTGGCTCTGTACAACTAATGAATAATTGAACTCAATATAAAGAAATAAGACACATGCAATATATATATAATGTGTATTAATGTGTCTTATTTATAGAATGTGATTTCTAGAATGTGATTTACTTAGCGTTTGTAAGTGTTCCCTTCGGCATTATAGAATATGATTTCAATATTTACCTTAAATTTTCACCTTATTTGAAAATAAAAAAGTGAGTAGTCCACATAGTATAAAACAAAAAAATTAAAAAAGAAGTAACATTATTGAAAGAGGAAAATTAAAAAACGGAAATGGAGACTTGTATAACAACATACAACGTCCTTAGCTTGTAGGATAATTAACAAAAACATCACAAAAAATAACATAATATTAAACAATAATTTATTGATGAATTTAACTTACATGCATTAACATTACCATAAGAAATCAGGTAAATCGTGTACATATTATTTACTATATTGTCAATGTATGTAATTTAAACTACCGAAATACATATGAATTACATAAATACTTTATTCAATAATATTAGCACAATCCAAAAAAATAAGTACATATATTATAGTAATGGGACTAAAAGGAGGTGTCATCAGAGTGATTAATTTTTTACTTATCATTCTTGAAGGAGGAGGTGGTAGCTTTCACTATTTTTTCAACAACCATTGCCTTTACTGATTTCTTATCTTTTTTTGAAAAGACACTTCCATTCTTTGATGTGCCTTCTTTGCCCTTCCCATTATTCTCCATATCTTTGTTGATAATATATATATATATATAATTATATAGCATAGAAAGTGATATTCAATCTGCAAATAATAGAATAAAATTTTAGAGGAAAAGTATTAGTAAAATAGATATTCCGTTAGGATAAGATAGTAAGTATAGATAAGATAGTAAGTATAGATCCATTAAAACAATTAGACTACTTAGATTTAAAAATCTACCCTGAAAAGAAGTACAAAATATTAAAAGAAAATTCAGTAATAAGGTGCAATTTTAGTCGAGGAGAACATCTTTTACATTCAGAAGATAAGCAATATAATACAATAATAGATCTTATAATAAACTTTAGTGAAAAAACACAAGAAAAAGAAAAGAATATCGTAAGAGTATTAGAAACACTAGAAATATCTCAAAATAAACACAAGAAGGTATTAGAAAGGATAGAGCAAAATCTTGACTTCTTAAAATCACAAGAACTAGAACTAGATAGAAAAATCCGATATTTAAACAATAAGTTTAACATAGAACAGATATGTACAAAAGTTGAAATAGGAAGGCTAATAAAAACCATAACAGAAAAACCTAAAGAATTAGAATTAAGAACAACTGAATTAGTTGAAAAAATTACAAAGCAATTAGAAATAGTAACTACGTACTGAAGTTAGTGAATTAAAAAAGACAATACAACAACTAGAAGATAAACTCCTTTCATGAACGATTTATGCCAAGAACCATCATACACTAAAGCCTTAAAATTTACAGGAAGTATCCAACCAGATCCACAAGGACTGTCTGATCACCAACCTTCAAGTAAATCAGACCAAGTAATTATTAAACAAAATAATACTATAGTAGTATTACTGATAGAATTAAATAAAAAATTAGACAAAATAATTAAAGAAAAAGAGGTTATAAAAGAACAACCTAAAAACACTGAAATAGAGGAATTAATAGCTCAATTAAAAAATATTGAAATTACTCCACTTAAAGAAAGACCAACCATAGTTAGAAAATCTCAAAAATGGACTTTCTTTCAGGTAGAAGAACAACAGTCGAAGAAAGACCACGAGTAAGTTTTTCTGATAATAGAATAGGAAATAACCTTATATCAAGAATATTAACAAGAAACAAACAAGACGATAAACAAATCCAGAAGTTAAACCAAGTAATAGATATAGATAAAGACCTAAGAATATTCCAACAGAATCAGCTGAACTTACTTAACCCAAAGATATTATATGATACAGGATATTTTGCAAGAAATAATCAGCTATATAGACATTATAGAGAAGAGCAAATTTCAGCTATAGGAAAAGAAATAGCTACTATGAATTTAATAAACCCAGAATCCCTACGAGGAATTATACATAACAGACTAACATTAATGCACATGGGCTTAATAGTAGTAGGATTGAAAGGATTAACCAGAAAGAATCTAGGAACTAAAGTATTAATAGTAATATACGATGATAGGTGGTCCGATTTAAAGAAATCCATCATAGGATTAACAGAAGTAGATATGACTAATAATGGAGGAATATTTTATATTAGTCCGGATTTTATGATTAATTTAGGAGAATTTGGAAAGCACATAAAAATAGGAATACAGACTAAAGGATACGAAGAAATGAGTAGCGGAAATAATTTACTAATGTGTATAGGTTTCATTGGAAAAGTTGCATCTAGAAGTAATACAAGGTTTAAATTAAAAGTAGAAGATGTAGTGGAAGTAATGGGAAACAAAGGAATAAAATTAATAAAACCAATAAAAATAAATCCAGAAGAATATGCAGAATTAAAATGGAACTTAAAACAATTTAATAAAGAGAAAGTACTCACACCAGAATCTCATCTAATGTACACTAATACAAAAGGAGAAATATTTATCAGATTCACAAATTATAATTACTCTAATCAAATGAACTTAGAAGAAGAGTTAGAATTAGAAGAAGAAAAAGAGTTTATGAATGTAGAAATAATGCAAGAAGGATATGAAGTAGATGAAGCTTTGCAAGAAGCCGAAAGAAGATATAATAATAATACTGATATAACTTTTAAATGTAAAGGATGTAAGACAGGAAATATGAGTATCTTTGAGCTAAATAAACACTTTAAAACATGCGAATTTAGAACAGATAATCTAGGATACAGAAAAGAGTACAATAACCAAGAAAAACTAGAAAGTCTCGAAAAGATTTTCTACTAGAAAACCTCGAAAAGATACTGGAAAATCTGTATGAGAGTGAAGATGAAATAGAAAGAAATTCTATAATAAGTAAAAAAGAACTTATGGAATCCACTAGTTCAAGTGCTAGTCCATTCCAACGAACTGCCCAACAACATACAATAGACACAAGTATAGGAAATGTACCAAGAAGACGAGTATTTAGGGTAAACCCAGACACAATAAATGAAAATGTAAGACCAATGGGTAGAAAGATGCCTAGAGAAGAACCTATCAGGTTACAAGAAGGAGGAAGTAAAGGAAAAATATTAAATATAGCAGCACATGATCCTCAGATGTGGAATGCAGTAATAGATTTATGGAAAGGACTAGTAGTAGCAGACTATATTAAAACATACCAAGATGCAGACGCAAAAACAATGTATAAATATATAAAAACCTTTTTAGGAGAATCTGCAAAAGCCTTATGAGAAACATATAAATTTAATTTCCCACAAGAATTCCAAGCGTTAGTAAACCTGGGAGCAAACCCATATAATTTTACAAATAAAATACATAGTTTAATTACAGGAGAAGACCCAAATAGTGGCTTAGTAGTACTACAGAGAAATGCTTTGATAAACCTAGAACAATTAAGTATTACAAGTTGGTTCCACATAAAGAACTTTCTTAAAGATTATTATTATTACTGTACAATTAGTGGAAATTCTTTTGATGAAGAATTAGGAAAAAAGTTATTTAATAAATTATTAGGAGCTTTAGGTAGAGAAATAGAAGAAAAATGGTATAAAAGAGAAGGAGTAATACAAAACCCAAACGGTAAATGGTCTATAGGACACAAAGTACAACATATAATGGAAATTTTAACACAAAAATGCACGAATATATAAATACAAAAACAACTAAAACAGAATATAAGAATGTCATGTATACCACCCAAAGTTATGATAAAGGACAGAATAAACCAAAGAAAAGATACAAGAAATATAGACCCTATTACAATCAACAGTATAATAAAAGATACTATTTAAGAAGGTCTTCAGCCAAAAAACCATATCTAAATAAGGATAGGCATGTTAGAAAATATAGAAATGATAGAAACTATAAAAATAAGCTAGAATGTTTCACATGTGGAAGTATAAAACATTTAACAAATGTATGTCCTAAAAGAAATAATAGTAGAACTAGAAACTCACAATTAATAGAAGATTTTCAAGAAACATTGATTAATGTTGATGAATACATGTCAGATAATGAAAACATATATTCAATAGTAAGTGTAGAAATAGAAGAAACAACACGGTCTGATGAGTCAGATTCAACTAATGACGAACTAATAAATGAAATAGGTTTAGAATTCAAAAATATAGACTTAGAAGAATTACAAATAAGTACAATGATGAATATTTTACAAGAATGTACCCATGAGTTTGAAATAAATAAATGAATAGATAGTAACCAATGTATTCTATGTCCAAGCAGAGAAAAAAGGGCAAAATGTAAGTTTTGCTATGCTGAAGGATGTATAACATGCATAGAAAATTTATTAAAAATAAAAATTAAAGAAGGATGTGAAAATAGAGATATAAGTAGTGATGTAATAAACTTACGAATAATAACATTAGAAAATAGGAGAAATGAACTAGAACAAAAGGTAATGTTATTAGAAAAAGGAAAACAAAAATGTGAAGAAAATATGACGGAGGAATGGGGGATATGCAAAACATCAACCCAAGAAGCAGAATTAATGAATATAGAAACTATGGTAAACCATTATGAGAATTTAATATGTAATTAAGATAAAAAATTCACTACTGTTAAAGTATTAGCTAGACTTAAAATACAGGATATTGAATTGGAAACCTTGGCATTAGTAGACACAAAATGTATAGGTAGTATAATAAATAAAATGATTCTACCACAAAAATTAATAAGAACCTTAGATAAGTCAATTGTAGCAATGCAAATGGATGGAACGTATAATACATACCAACATTATATAGGAAAGACTCAGGTAAGTTTTATCAATACCTGTAATGAATTTTATAAACCAATGTACACACTTGATAGGATATGGGTAAGAGATCTTAACATAAATGTAGATTTTGTATTAGGATTAAAATTTATGATACAAAATAATGGAGGAACATTAATTACAAGAGATGGGGTAATATTCTTCAAACACCTTACTTATAGACCAGTACAAACTATTAAATTTGAAATAAAAGGAAGACAAGCTGGTATATCTCCAAGCAATCCTGGAAAACTGATAATTTACAGACATGTTGTAAAGACTGCAAAAATAAAAGTCAATGTTGTAAAGACTCAGGACATAAAGAACAATACGAGGAAGAAGAAGGATATGGTATAAGAGAAAAAGATTATACCTTAATAGAAGTAGAAAATGCGTTCTATAATTTTCAACTAGGAATAGATAGGTTAGGTACAATTAGAAGTCCTAAAGATTTAGACAATATAATAAAAATATTAGACGAAATGGAAATAATAGGAGAAAAACCTTTAAAATATCGGAAAAATAATAAGGTAGTATATAAATTAGATATCATAAACTCTGAATACATAATAAAAACAGCTGCTATTGAAGCAACCAATAAAGACTTAGAGGATTTTGGTATACAGATAAAAGAATTATTAAACTTAGGAGTAATAAAAAGATCTATATCAAAACATAGATCAGCAACATTCATGGTAAGAAATCACAGTGAAATAGTGCGAGGTAAATCAAGAATGATAATTAATTACAAACGACTTAATGATAACACCAAAACAGATGCATATAAATTACTCGATAAAAATGAATTAATCAATCGAATCTAGGGAAAAATGATATTTAGTAAATTCGATTGTAAATCAAGATATTGGCAGGTAAAAATGCATGAAGAAAACATAGAATGAACAACATTCACTTTCTCGGAAGGACATTTTGAATGGTTAACTATGCCATTTGGGCTAAAGACTGCCCCGCCAATATTTCAAAGAAAAATGAATACTATATTTGGAGACTATAAAAGGTTTGTCCTAGTATATGTCGATGATATCTTAGTTTTAAGTAAAAATATTAAAGATCATTTAGGACATCTACAGACGGTATTTCGCTTATTTGTAAAAAATGAAATAATAGTAAGTAACAAGAAAATGGAATTATGTAAGAACCATATAAATTTTTTAGGAGTAACATTAGGAGAAGGTAAAATTAAATTACAACCACATATAGCAACTAAAGTATTAGATATGCCGGATAAATTAGATAATACAAAAGATTTACAAAATTTTTTAGGACTAGTAAATTATGCTAGAAATTTTATTAAGGACTTAGGAAGACTAGCAGGACCACTATACTCAAAAACAGGTAGCAAAGGGAAAAAACATTTCAATATAGAAGACATTAAATTAGTGCAACAAATTAAAGAAAAAGTTAAAAACATTTCAGAACTAAGTATACCGTTAGAAACAGATTATCTAATAATTGAAACAGATGACAGTTTCCAAGGATGGGGAGCTGTGTTAAAAGCCAGACCAAATAAATATAGTGATAAGATAGAAGAACAGATTTGTGCTTATCAAAGTGAAAAATATAAAGAGAAAGGAAATATGAGCAGTATAGATGCCGAAGTTTTAGCAATAATATGGTCTTAATAGTTTTAAGTTATATATTTTAAATAAAAATAAAATATTAGTACGAAATGACTGTGAAACTATAGTTAAATTCCATCAAAAGATAAATAAAAAAGCTAGTAGCAAGAGACGATGACTAAATTTTGTGAATACTATATCTATCTATCCAAATATTATCTTTGAATATATAAAAGGAAAGGATAACAGTCCAGCGGATCAGTTAAGTAGATTAAATATTAAAATAACTTAAGTATACATTTGTTTTCAGCATGATACCAACCAGTTCAATAGACAAAGGCAAAGGAGTAACCTCAGCATCAGACACATACGCTCAGACTGTATTAAGTAATATGAAGTTTAGACCTTAGACACCATCAATAGAGATGATGGATCGTATGTACCTCGGTAAGCATAATTTAATATGTTACCCAAATTCAAATTTATCTTTTAAAGAACACCAGAATGTGTGTTAGACAAACCTCAAAAATGTTTAGTAGATAATTTATGGATGACATATAATAAGAAAGACAATAAATATTTTATAGCTTCATTAAATGATTTATGTCAATACTTTACAGACAAAAGTAGAGATAACAAATTTGAATATTATGTGGTAATACATGGTAAGACTAACGATATTTTTCAAACTTGGGTAGAAGTAGTAGAATCTATAAACGGAGTTAAAACTCCTCTTTTCAAGGATTTTAATGATTTCACTGAAGCATTAGATTATGCAAGAGGGATACTTAATCCAAATTACTATATTTCTCGAGCCCTCAGACAAAATCCACAACAAACCCCACAATACAAGATCCAAAAAGACAGTCAAAATAATTTTTTGTGACCATTATTCTTCAATGACCGAGGCTTTCAAAAGGTTAAATGCAGAGGTAGAAGCTTTACTCCAAGAGAATGTTAAACTAATAGAGCAGGTAAAATCATTCAAAGGCAAAGATTCCATTCAGAAAATTCACACCAGTACAAAGACCTCAGAACAGAGTTGTCCATCTCTAGAAAAAATGGATAAGCAGGGTGTGCATTCCCCAACGAATGTAACAAGATCCACTGTATCGGATAATAAAAATACAGCTAGTCCGGTTCAAACGGTAACCGATAAAGACATTTCAAACCCGTTTATGGCTGTCACTTTGCCAAAAAGTGAAGGTGAATGTTCTTCATCAATACGAAGGTTACCCTGATCATTTACTTAGGTAGAGACAATAACAAAGAAAACTATGCTCCATAAAAAGAAAGAGAATGATAAAACAGAGAGCATAATAAAAAAAGACTTTAGAAAAGTTTTTCCAACAGGGACAAGATAAACATGTAATTACTATTCCACCAAATTCAGATCAAAGTGGAGACAGACTGATACAAAACGTATAAATATAGAACAAGACAGAACTAATACAAGCTCAAGGAGGAACACTATTGATAGAAATATAACTAGATCCATAAGTTCAGGAGAAGAAGACAATGGAGAACATTCATATTATCAAGATGCTCAAGATCCTAATGAAGATAATGATTTAGGAATGAGTTTTGATTCCATAGCTCTGCACAACCTTGATACCTGAAAACAAACGGAAGAAGGAAGAAACAGAAGAAGGAAGAAGAACAAGACAATGAAAGTAGGAATAAAAGTGTGCCATGTGGGTATGCCTACATTTGTCGTGTGAGTGCTTACTTTATCACTATCCTCCAAAGAGGAAAAAACTAATAAGCACGCGTCGTACATTGTGTCAATAAGTGAAAATAATGCATGTGCGATGGGGCCCAAATGTGTACCCGACATGAATTATTTGATCTTATCTTCTAAAGCGTCGGCCAAATTTAGGCCACTACTTTTTATTCCACTATCTTAGTGCGTCGGCCACGTTTGGCCACTAGTAGTTTTCCACGTTTTGTACTAAGACTCTCTCGATCTCTATAAAAAGACACTACTCTACACTAAAGAGGAAGAAGAAAAAAAAAACAAAAGAACGAAAACACAACATATTCCCTTTTCCAATGTTCTGAAATATCCTTTCCATTACCAAATTCATATATCTCTAAACAACCCTATTGTAATATTCAGTGTGTAAAAAAGTTGTTTTTAGTGTGAAAAGTTCAGTCGGGGTTCCCGAAAGAGAAACCTCTCTCAGTCGAAGTCATGTAAGTCTCTTATGTTTCCTGTATTTTCTCTAAAAATATATGTAAAGTATGTTTGTTTTAAATTATGTTTGTTTTAAAATTATGTATGTAAATATGTTCGTAGTATGTTAAAAACTATCCTTAGTATATGGTTAGACTTTTAACTTCTTAATAACAACGATGAATTAACCTGTAAATTCCTAGGATGTTTCAAAAGCCTTAAAAAAGTCCGCAAAAATCACAGGACGTGTTGTTGGCTATCTCTTAAAAAATTTATATGGTTCTTACATAATTCCATTTTCTTCTTACGTGCTATTATTCCATTTTTTACAAATAAGCGAAAAAAAATAAATACAAACCAGAAATGGTAACCAAAAATAAACACAAAAAATAAACACAAACCAGAAATGGTAACCAAAAATAAACACAAACCAGAAATGATAACCAAAAATAAACACAAACCAGAAATGGTAACCAAAAATAAACACAAACCAAAAATGGTAACCAGAAATTATCACAGCAGAGTAGCAGAATAACAGAAATTCAGAATTTTGTAAAAGCCTAACCATGTACTAAGGATAGTTTTTAACATACTACGAACATATTTACATACATAATTTTAAAACAAACATACTTTACATATATTTTTAGGAAAAATACAGGAAACATAAGAGACTTATATGACTTCGACTGAGAGAGATTTCCCTTTCGGGAACTCCGACTGACCTTTTCACACTAAAAACAAAACTTTTTACACACTGGATATTACAAGAGGGTTGTTTAGAGATATATGAATTTGGTAATAGAGAGGATATTTCGGAACATTGGAAAGGGGAATATGTTGTGTTTTCGTTCTTTGGTTTTTTTTTCTTCTTCCTCTTTAGTGTAGAGTAGTGTCTTTTTATAGAGGTCGAGAGAGTCTTAGTACAAAACGTGGAAAATTACTAGTGGCCAAACGTGGCCGACGCACTAAGATAGTGGAATAAAAAGTAGTGGCCTAAACTTGGCCGACGCTTTAGAAGATAAGAGCAAATAATTCATGCCGGGTACACATTTGGGCCCCATCGCACATGCATTATTTTTCACTTATTGACACAATGTACAACGCGTGCTTATCAATTTTTTCCTCTTTGGAGGAGAGTGATAAAGTAAGCAGTCACACGATAAATGTGGGCATACCCACATGACACTTTTATTCCTACTTTTATTGTCTTGTTCTTCTTCCTTCTTTCGTTTGTTTTCAGGTATCAAGGTTGTGTAGAGCTATGGAATCGAAACTCATTCCTGAATCATCATCTTTATTAAGATCTTGAGCATCTTGATAATATGAATGTTCTCCATAGTCTTCTTCTCCTGAACTTATGGATCTAATTATATTTTTATCAATAGTGTTCCTCCTTGAGCTTGTATTAGTTCTGTCTCGTTCTGTATTTATACGTTTTGTATCAGTCTGTCTCCACTTGGATCTGGATTTGGTGGAGTAGTAATTACATGTTTATCCTGTCCCTGTTGGAAAATTTTTTCTAAAGTCTTTTTTATTATGCTCTCTGTTTTATCATTCTTTTTCTTTTTATGGAGCATAGTTTTCTTTGTTATTGTCTCTACCTGAGTAAATGATCTGGGTAACCTTCGTCTTGATGAAGAACATTCACCTTCACTTTTTGGCAAAGTGACAGCCATAAACGGGTTTGAATGTCTTTACCGGTTACCGTTTGAACCGGACTAGCTGTATCTTTATTATCTGATACATTGAATCTTGTTGCATTTATTGGGGAATGCACACCTTGCTCATCCATTTTTTCTAGAGATGGACAACTCTGTTCTGAGGTCTTTGTACTGGTGTGAATTTTCTGAATGGAATCTTTGCCTTTGAATGATTTTACCTGCTCTATTAGTTTAACATTCTCTTGGAGTAAAGCTTCTACCTTTGCATTTAACCTTTTGAAAGCCTCGGTCATTGAAGAATAATGGTCACAAAAATTTATTTTGTCTGTGTCTTTTTGGATCTTGTATTGTGGGGTTTGTTGTAGATTTTGTCTGAGGGCTCGAGAATATAGTAATTTGGACCAAGTATCCCTCTTGCATAATCTAATGCTTCGGTGAAATCATTAAAACCCTTGACAAGAGGAGTGTTAACTCCGTTTATAGATTCTACTACTTCTACCCAAGTTTGAAAAATATCGTTAGTCTTACCATGTATTACCACATAATATTTAAATTTATTCTCTCTACTTTTGTCTGTAAAAGTATTGACATAAATCATTTAATGAAGCTATAAAATATTTATTGTCTTTCTTATTATATGTCATCCATAAATTGTCTACTAAACATTTCTGAGGTTTGTCTAACACACATTCTGATGTTCTCTAAAAGGTAAATTTGAATTTGGGTAACATATTAAATTATGTTTACCGAAGTACATATGATCCATCATCTCTATTGATGGTGTCTAAGGTCTAAACTTCATATTACTTAATACAGTCTAAGCGTATGTGTCTGATGCTGAGGCTATTCCTTTGCCTTTGTCTATTGGAGCTGGACCTATTGGTCTCGTGCTGAAAACAAATGTATACTTAAGTTATTTTAATATTTAATCTGCTTAACTGATCCGCTAGACTGTTATCCTTTCCTTTTATATATTCAAAGATAACATTTGGATAGATAGATATAGTATCCATAAAATTTAGCCATAAGTTGTCTACTAAACATTTCTGAGGTCTATCTAACAAACATTCTGGCAATTCTCTAAATGATAAATTTGACTTTGGGTAACATATTAAATTATGCTTACCGAAATACATGCGTTTGATCATTTCTACTGATGTTGTTTGGGGTCTAAACTTAATATTACCTAATAGAGTCTGAGCGTATGTGTCTGATGCTGAGGCTACTCCTTTGCCTTTGTCTATTAGAGCTGGACCTGTTTGTCTCAAGCTGAAAGCAAATGTATAGTTATGTCATTTTTATATTGTATAAGTTAGGTCATTTTTATATTTAGTCGACTTAACTGGTTTACTAGATTGTTATCTTTTCTTTTTATATATTCAAATATAACATTTGGATAGATAGATATAGTAACCATAAAATTTAGCCATCTTCTCTTGCTACTAGCTTTTTGGTTTATTTTATGATGAAATTTAACTATGACTTTGCAGTCAGTCCTTACTAATATTTCATTTTTATTTAAAACATATAACTTAAAGCTATTTAGGCCATATATTATTGCTAAAACCTTTGCATCTATATTGTCTATATTTCCTTTCTCTTTATATTTTCCACTTTGATAGGCACAAATCTTTTTGTCCGTCTTATCACTATATTTACTTGGTTTGGCTTTTAATATAGCACCCCATCCTTGGAAACTGCCATCTGTCTCAATTATTAAATAATCGGTTTCTAGTGGTATACTTCGTTCTGGAATATTTTTAACTTTTTCTTTAATTTGTTGTACTAATTTTATATCTTCTATGTTAAAATGTTTTTGCCATTTGCTTCATGTTTTTGAATAAAATGGTCCAGCTAGTTTTCCTAAGTCTTTAATAAAGTTTCTAGCATAATTTATCAGTTCTAAGAATTTTTGTAAGTCTTTTGTATTATCTAATTTATCAGGCATGTCTAATATTTTTATTGGTATATGTGGTTGTAATTTAACTTTTTCGTCTCCTAATATTACTCCTTAAAAAATTATATGGTTCTTGCATAATTCCATTTTCTTTTTACTTACTATTATTTTATTTTATACAAATAATCTAATTATTGTCTGTAGATGGCCTAAATGATCTTTGATGTCTTTATTGAATACTAAAATGTCATCTACATATACTAAAACAAATTTTTTATAGTCTCCAAATGTAGTATCCTTTTTTCTTTGAAATATTGGCGGGACAGTTTTTAGTCCAAATGGCATGGCTAGCCATTCAAAATGTCCTTCAGGGCAAGTGAATGTTGTCCACTCGATACTTTCTTTATGCATTTTAACCTGACTTACAATTGAATTTATTAAATACCTTCTTTCCTTGGATTCAGTTGATTAATTCATTTTTATCTGGTAATTTATATGCATCTGTTCTTGTATTATCATTAAGTTTTTTGTAGTTAATTACCATTCTTGCTTTACCTCTTACTATCTCTTTATGATTTCTCACCATGAATGCTGTTGATTTATGTTTTGAAGTATATCTCTGTATTACTTCTAAATTTAATAATTCTTTTATCTGTACACCGAAATCTTCTAGATCTTGGTTAGTTGCTTCAATAGCAGCTGTCTTTATTATGTATTCTGGATTTATGATATCTAATTTACAGACTACTTTATTATTCTCCCAATATTTTAAGGGTTTTTCTCATATTATCTCCATTTCGTCTAATATTTTTACTATATTATCTGAGTCTTTAGGACTCCTAATTGTTCCTATGTTGTAGATTCCTGAAAATTATAGAATTCACTTTTTATTTCTATCAGGGTATAATTCTTTTCCTCCTCCTCGAATTAATCAATCAAATCCAAGAAAAGAAGGTATTTAATAAATTCGACTGTAAGTCAGGTTAGAATGCATAAAGACAGTATCGAGTGGACAACATTCACTTGTCCTGAAGGACATTTTGAATGGCAAGCCATGCCATTTGGACTAAAAACTGCCCCGCCAATATTACAAAGAAAAATGGATACTATATTTGGAGACTATAAAAGGTTTGTTTTAGTATATGTAGATGACATTTTAGTATTCAGTAAAGGCATCAAAGATCATCTAGTACATCTATAGACAGTATTTAAATTATTTATATAAAACAAAATAATAGTAGTAAAAAGAAAATGAAATTATGCAAGAACCATATAAATATTTAAGGAGTAATAACCACATATAGCAACAAAAGTATTAAACATGATAAATTAGATAATACAAAATACTTACAAAAATTCTTAGGACTGATAAATTATACTAGAAACTTTATTAAAGACTTAGGAAAATTAGCCGGACCATTATATTCATAAACATGAAGCAAAGGGCAAAAACATTTTAACATAGAAGATATAAAATTAGTACAACAAATTAAAGAAAAAGTTAAAAATATTCCAGAATTGAGTATACAACTAGAAATCGATTATTTAATAATTGAGACAGATGACAGTTTCCAAGGATGGGGAGCTGTATTAAATTCCAAACCAAATAAATACAATGATAAGACAGACGAAAAGATTTGTGCCTATCAAAGTGGAAAATAAAAAGAGAAAGGAAATATGAGCAATATAGATGCAGAGGTTTTAACAATAATATATGGCCTAAATAACATTAAGTTATATGTTCTAAATAAAAATGAAATATTAGTAAGGACTGACTGCGAAATCATAGTTAAATTTCATAAAAAAATAAACCAAAAAGCTAGTAGCAAGAGAAGATGGTTAAATTTTATGGATAGTATATCTATCTATCCAAATGTTATATTCGAATATATAAAAGGAAAATATAACAATCTAGCAGACTAGTTAAGTCGACTAAATATAAAAATGACCTAACTATACAATATAAAAATGACTTAACTATACATTTGTTTTCAGCGTGAGACCAACAGGTCCAGCTCCAATGGACAAAGGCAAAGGAGTAGCCTTAGCATCAGACAAATACGCTCAGACTCTATTAGGTAATATGAAGTTTAGACCCCAGACAACATCAATAGAAATGATGGAACGCATGTATTTCGGTAAGCATAATTTAATATGTTACCAAAGTCAAATTTATTATTTAGAGAATTGCTAGAATGTGTGTTAGATAGACCTCAGAAATGTTTAATAGACAACTTATGGATGACATATAATAAGAAATGCAGTAAATATTTCATAGCTTTATTAAATGCATTATGTCAATATTTTACCTACAAAAGTAGAGAGAATAAATTTAAATATTATGTTGTAATACATGGTAAAACTAATGGTATTTTTCAAACTTGGATAGAAGTACTAGACTCCATAAACGGCGGCTACCCAGATCCTTTATTCAAGTAGAGACACTAAAAAAGAAAACTATGCTCCACAAAAGAAAAAATATGATAGAATAGAGAGCATAATAAAACAGACTCTCGAGAAGTTTTTTCAACAAGGACAAGACAAACACGTAATTACTACACAAAAATCAGATCTTAGTGAAGATAGACTGGTACCAGATATAGACCGAATAAACACAAGCTCGAGCAGAGACAATCCAACTAATAATAGAACTAGATCCCCAAGTTCCGAAGAAGAAAACTATGGAGAACATTCATATTACCAAGACGCCCAAAATTCGAATGAAGATGATGACTCTAGAATGAGCTTTGATTCTATCACTTTGTACAACCTGGATGCCTAAAGACGAAGAACGCAAAAAAAACAAACGAGATGAAGACAATACAATAAAGTGTGAATAAAGGTGTGTGCCATGTGGGTATGTCCACATTTGTCATGTGAGGTCTTACTTTATCACTATCCTCTAAAAAGGAAAAAACTGATAAGCATGCGTCAAATAAGTGACAATAATGCATGTGACGATGGGGCCTAAATGTGTACCCGACGTGTATTATTCGATCTTATCTTTAGAGTGTCGGCTAATTTTAAGCCACTATTTTTTATCTTTTTATCCTTAGAGTGTCGGCCAAATTTAGGCCACTACTTTTATTCTACTTTAAACCTTAAGACCTCTATATAACGAGACTTTGAGGGAGAAAGGAAAAATAAGAAAGAAAAATACACACAACAAATTCCCCTTGACAATGTTCCGACAAATTCTCTCCACGACCCAAAACAAATACCTCTAAAAACCCTCTTGTAATATTAAGTTTGTATAAAAGTGTGCATTTTAGCTTGTAAGGGTCAGTCGGGGTTCCCGAAAGGGAAACCTCTCTCCGTCCAAATCATGTAAGTCTCCTATGTTTTCCTGTATTTTTCCCAAAAAATAATCTTCTATGTAAATTATGTTTGTATTATAAAATGTTATTATGTCTTGCACTACCCTTAGTATATGGTTAAGCTCTTAATTTCTTGATAACAACGATTGATTAACCTGTAAATTTCTAGGATGTTTTACTAGCATTAAGAAGTCCGCCTTGATTAAAGGACATGGTGTGCCATTTTCGGGGTGGGTTTAAAGAAGAAGTTATCTGGAACACAGGTTAAGAGAGATATATGAACGAGGTAGTATTAAAAAAAAAGGAAAAAATATAGCCAAAAAGTCAAGACAAACATGATAGGAGACAACGTAAGCGGGAGTACTGAGTATGATTTAAATCAATCTGCATATTTATTATCATTCTAAAACTTATTCCTTTTTGCTCTAGTAAAACCTATTTAGTATATAGAAAAAGAAACCTTAGTAGCAATACTACAGGTAGTTAAAAAATTAGATGAAGATCTAAGAAGAAAAATAGTTTCCATAATTACTTGGAAAAATAAATCTGTTGAAGAAAGATATGAAATACATTATAATTTTGATGAAGAAATTATAAATGATATGGTCACCTATGATTATTACTTTTCAGAATAAATAAAAATGAGCCTAAATGAAGTCTTAGAATTATTAAAAGAGTTAATAGAAAGTCAAAAACAATTAACTTTAAGGTTAAAAATGATAGAAATAGAAATTATTTCTATAAAAGAAAATCTTCCAAGAAGAATAACAAACATTATTGAAAAAACAGAAAAATTTGACAAAAGAGTTAGTAAAAAATACATAAAAGAACTATTAGCGAAGAAATTTGCAAGTAAAAATACGTATCAAAAAGGAAGTATGGATGAAATATTAATCCAAAAATTCCTAGAAAAACAAAAAATTAAAGAAGAAGATCTAGAAACAGAAAAATCAATTGAATTAGAAATACAAAAAGATGAATGAACTAGATGAGCTAGTATACGCTTTGGAAGATCTTAATCTTTTAGAACAAGAAATAGAAGTATTTATGAACAAAGGGGAGACAGGAGGACCCCAAGGAAAATTTGAAAAATTTGAAGAAGGTGATGTATCTAAATCCATTAAAGAAGAATGGCAGGAGCCAGAAAAAGACGATAAAATTTTTGCAAATAAAGCAAAAAAGAAGAAAGATTTTATAAAACAGTATCATAATGATGATAAGTCCAGGTTTATGTCTAATTGACTTCCAACAGGAGACATTGGTACCCAATTTCTAGATCTAGATTGTAAAAGAGATCTAGAAACAAATCTAGATTTATGGTCCCAAAACATGCTTTTATATTTCGTACTAGGAAAAGGAAATTATACTGATGAGGAAAAATACATCATCATGATAAATACTTTCATAGGGAAAGTAAACAACTGGTTCTCTGGATTAACAGAAGATTCAGAAAAAATAATAAAAAATGATACATTAAAAGGATTGAAAGGTCCTTACAAGAAGGTATTACAAACCTTAAGCAATACATTGCAAATGAATTCTTTGGTGGACAAGGAAGCCACCAGCTAACAGAGAAAGAACAAGAGTAATTGCTAAAGAGCAATTAGAAAAGTTACAAATTTGTAAAATGAGTTATATTCAAGAATACACTTGTGAATTTGAAGAATATTACTACAAAATCTTTGATAGTGGTAAAGAAATGATACCATATCTTGAAAAATACTATAAAAAATTACTAGGCTTCTGGGCAAAATACTTCAGAGAAGAATATGAAAAAGAAAATAAAAAAGGAGACACTCTTGGTCAAAGAATAAGCTTCTTAAAATTAGACTTGGTTATTTATGTATGTCACATAATATACAAAGAAAAGCTAAAAGAATTAACACACAGGTTTACTGTCTGGATACAAATGCAGCCACACAATGGGGATGCAATGATGACAAACCATATAAGAAAAGAAAACTCAAAAGATGTTTAATAAAAAGAAAAAATATTTCTAGACAAAATTATGTACCTAGAAAAAAATATTATAAAAAGAAAAAAGAATTTACAAAAACAAAACCTGAAGATAAATGCAAGTGTTACAATTGTGGCGAAGAAGGCTATAAAAGTTACGAATGTAACAAAAGAAGGATAAAAATCTCAAAAATCGACAGAGCAGAGATTGATTATGATCTTTAATCAATAAAATCATTAAGAAGTGAAGATTTCTTTGATGAAATCTATGAAGAATACTCAACTAGTTCAGAAGATTCTAACTAAATGAGTAAAGAAATTCAGGAAAAAGAAAATTCAGTTCAAATCCTAGAAACTGAAGAAGATCACAGAGGATATGCTTTAAAAGCAACCTTTGATGGAGAGGCATTTAGAAAAATCCAAGGATTAAAACTAAATCTTAAAATAGAAGATAATCTATTAAGTAGAATGCAAAGAATGATTGCAAGAGATAAAATTTCATATTATGAATATCAGGAAATAGAAAAAGTAATAGAAATTACTCAAACAACAGGAAAACATAAACTTAACCTGTTAACAAAACCTATGATAGATCAAATTCTTAGGAAATTTCTGAAAAGAAAAGGAAAAAAATGAATTATGTTCATTTAGGAGTCGTCCAAATATTAGTCAAATCGACTTTTAAAGAAGGAATCAATTGTCCGATAGTTATAAATTTATCAGACGGAAGATTTATTAATGCAAGAGAGGGAAATCTTGGTATAGTAGAGGGAAATCTAGCCTATACAAAATTCCTCTTTACATATTATCCAAGATATTGTATATCGCTCAAAGATGTTGATTTCAATGACGCATTAAGTTTACATTTTCAGATCAAAAGAAATGATCTATTCAAATCAGGTAATCGTATAATGAGTATCTATTACTAAGCTTTGTACACAGTTACAAATTCAAACTATGGTAAAGTATATAAAAAATAAAGAAATGATCGAAATAGATCAAGAATGTGCAGGGATAGCAAGAATCGTTGAAGCAGAAATTCAGCAAGCTCAAATTTCGGATGAATATGAAATTCAATTTGGAAAAACACAAGAAATAGGAAGTACTAGCAATCCTAGACTTTCAATAGAATATGGAAGAAATTCCATTAGAAAAAGTATATCTAATAGATATCCTTTAAAAGTTTTAGAAACTTCAAACATAACCAAAATAAATGGAAGAATTTTCAATGAAATTGAATGGAAATATCAAGAAATCTTGATACAAACAGGAGCAACTGCTAACCATATAAAAGGTATTCTACTAGATGGAATATCAATATAAGAAGGTAAGCAATATACCTATCAAACCTTCGAAGGAAATAACTTTAGTTGTAAAAATATGGTAGATTTACCTATACAACTAAATACAATAAGAATAATAGTGCCATGTTATATTACAAATCATGAAAGTGATCAGGATTTAATCTTAGGAAATCTTTTTCTAAATAAATTAGAAGACTATAGTATAGGAAAAAATGGCATAGAAATGATATATAAAGGTGAAACATGTTTCATACCAAAAATATAAATGCCAAAAGAAACAAATTTTAAAGTTTCAGTTTTCATAGAAATAACCTTCTATAATACAAAAATAACAACTTGTTGTCAAATAGACAATGGATCTGAAGCAAGTCTAGCAAAATCTTTTTTAATAAAAGATTGGGACATAAATAAAAATAATATGTCAATGATTGGTATAACAGGAGACAAGGAAAGGCTTTCAAAGTCTAAAGAGAAAGTAGAAATAATTTTAGGATAAAAAATTGTTTCTATAAATAAATTATTTGCTTATGATAAACTGGAAATAGATTTATTATTAGGAGATGATTTTATACAACAGTTTCAGGATTATCATCAAATATTATACATGATAAGCCTTAAAACTCCTTGCCGACATTTTATGAAAGTCCCAAGAAAACAAAATTCATATAATTTTGAAAAAGATAATGGAAATTTTAAAAGAAAAAACTTAGAAAATCTAAGAAAAATCACCTGTAAATGTCTTAATCTAGAAAAGATTAAAGAAAATTTACAAAAATCTTATGGAGAAAATCCATTAGAAAAATGGGAACAAAATCATGAAAGGGCAACTTTAACCTTGAATAATGTTAATTTTCAATAATGTTTGTTATTCTTCCTGGAAGATTTTCTTTTATAGAAATAATTTCTATTTCTATCATTTTTAACCTTAAAGTTAATTGTTTTTGACTTTCTATTAACTCTTTTAATAATTCTAAGACTTCATTTAGGCTCATTTTTATTTATTCTGAAAAGTAATAATCAGAGGTGTCCATATCATTTATAATTTCTTAATGAAAATTATAATGTATTTCGTATCTTTCTTCATCAGATTTATTTTTTCAAGTAATTATGGAAACTATTTTTCTTCTTAGATCTTCATCTAATTTTTTAACTACCTGTATTATTGCTAGTAAAGTTTCTTTTTCTATATACCAAATAGGTTTTACTAGAGTAAAATCTAGTTCCATAATTTCTTTATATAACCAGAAATGGTTAGACCAATAGGAATAAGAATGCCGATAGAAGCTCCTATCAAACTTCAAGACGGAGGAGATAGGGGAAAAATACTAAATATAGCAGCACATGACCCTCAATTATGGAATTCAGTAATAGACGTATGGAAAATAATAGTGGTAGCAGACTATATACACCATTATAGTGAAACAAATGCAGAAACCATGTATAGGTATATGGAGACCTTTTTAGTGGAATCAATTAAAGGAGTATGGGAAGCATACCAGGTAGCTTACCCTCAAGAATTCCAGGAATTAGTAAACATGGGACCAAACCCGTATAACTTTACTAATAAAATACACAGTCTAATAACAAGAGAAGACCCAAATAGCGGATTAGTAGTATTACAAAAGAATATTTTAATAAAATTAGAACAACTTAGCATAAATAAATGGTGTCATCTAAAGAACTTTCCAAAGGACTACTTCTATTATTGCGCCATAAGCGGTAACGCATTTGACCAAAGTTTAGGAAAGAAACTCTTTAATAAGCTCCCTGGAGCCCTAGGAAGAGAGATAGAAGAAAAATGGAATAAAAGAGAAGGAGTAATACAAAACTCAAATGCAAATTGGTCTATAGGGCATAAAATACAACATGTAATGGAGGTACTACAAGAAAAATGTACAAATATACAAATACAAAAATATTTGAAACAAAACAAGACTGGATTCTATAAAAATATATATACAACACAAATGTATGATCAAAGTAAACCACAAAGAAAATACAAGAAAAAACACCAAAATACCCAAGAGTACAAACCTAAGAAAAAAATATTATTTAAGAAAATCAACGGCAAGAAAGCCTTACCTAAATAAAGACAGACATGTAAGAAAACATAATAATAACATAATTTACAGAAATAGACTAGCTTGTTTCACATGCGTAAGTGAAGAACATCTGGCCAATACTTGTCCGGGAAGAAACAACAGTAGGACAAGAAATGTCCAGCTTATAGAGGACTTCCAAGAAATCCTAATAAATATAGACGAATATATGTCAGATAACGAAAGTATATACTCAAGAATAAATATAGATGCATTAGAAGGAGGAAGACAAGATTCATCTGATTTAGAAGAAGAAACATTAATAAACGAGATAGGATTAGAGAAGTTAGATTTAAACAACTTAAAGGATTACACCTTTGTTAATATACAATGTGACCACCAATTCTGCAAAGGGACATGATTAGATAGCCAACGATACTTTAATTGCACAGGATATCCAAGTAAAGACAGAAGAACAAAATGCATGAACTATTATATGGAAGGATGCATTACGTGCATTGACAAAATATTTAATATTAAGATCAAAGACGAGCAAGTTATTACAAAAGGAAAAACGCTAAAAGCATTAGAGGATAGAATAGATAGTTTAGAAGAAAGAGTAAGTAAAATAGAAAAGGGAAAAGGCGTAGCACTAGAAAAGGGGAAAGGCATGGAAGACACCAGCCAAATTGACAATAAAATGTCAGAATCAGAAACAGAACTTCTAAATGAAAAGGAAGACTAGAAGTCATTTGAAGGATTAAGTTGTAACGAAGACAAAAAAAAATTAATACCATAAAGATCCTAACCAGAATAAAGATTCAAGACTACGAGATAGAGACCCTCGCTTTAGTAGATTGAGAATGTACAAAAAGTATAATAAATATCTGCATCTTGCCTCTAGAAGTAATAAAAGATTTACCAGAACCACAAAGCGTCATCCAAATGGATGGTTCTTCTAACATATATAAGCATTATGTCAATAATGCAAAAATAAGTTTTTAAACACATGTGCAGACTTTTATAAACCCACCTATAAGTTAGAAAAGATCTGGTTACGAGATCTAAATATTAAGGTAGACTTTGTTTTAGGATTAGACTTCTTACTACATAATAATAGAAGTTATCTCCTTACTAGAGATGGAGTAATATTCTCTAAAAAGACTACCCAGACAGCAATAACAACAGAATCTACTCCAACAAAATTTAGGTATCTCATAAACACTGATAAAATTAAACCAAGTACCTCAAAATGCGACAAAGGAGAAGAATGCACTTGTACTAAGATTCATATTATAGATTAAAGGGAAGAAATTGAATTATTAGAACTTAGCCTTTTAGATACATAAGAGGTAGAAAAGAGTTACAACTTAATAGAAATAAATACAGGGCTTTACAATTTTAAAAAAGAGTTACAACATATAGGAGTAACAAAAAATCAAAAAGATCTGGAAGAAGTAATTCAAATTCTAGATAAACTAGAGATAATCGGAGAAAGACCCCTGAGGCATTGGGAAGCCAATCACATAAGCTGCAGACTAGACATAATTAACCCATAATACACGATGAAAACAACCTCTATAGAATAAATATATAAAGACATGGAAGAATTCGAACACCAAATAGAAGAGTTACTAAGGTTAGGAGTAATCAGAAGATCAAAATCAGGGCATAGGTCGACAACATTCATGGAAAGAAATCATAGCGAAATAGTAAGAGGAAACACAAGAATGGTTATAAATTACAAAAGACTTAATGATAACACCCGAATGGACTGATATAAGCTACCAGATAAAATAGAGCTCATAAATAGAATAAAGGGAAGAAAGATTTTTAGTAAATTTGATTGCAAATCCGGATACTAACAAGTAAAAATGCATGAAGATAGTATAGAATGGACTGCTTTTACTTGTCCAGAAGACATCTTGATTGGTTAGTAATGCCCTTTGGCTTAAAAACACCCCCCACCCCCCAATTTTCCAAAGAAAAATGGATAATATTTTTATAGACTATAAAAATTTCATTCTAGTGTATGTAGATGATATTTTAGTATTCAGAAATAATACTAAAGAAGATCTAGGACATTTGCAAACAATGTTTAAGTTATTTGTAGACAATGGAATCATAGTTAGTAAGAAAAAATGGATTTATGTAAAAGCCTCATAAAATTCTTTTTTTTTTTTTTTGATTTGCACCGGGTGTCCGAGTCTCTTTGAGCCCCGACTAATCCCGGGGGTGCACAGGCCCTCGGCAAGGAGTTTCCCGCAAGTGCACCACGGTTAATTCAGGTTTTACCCAGTCCGATGGCCCTCAGAAATTGTTTGCACCCACTGGGTTTCGAACTTGAGACCTTGAAAGGGAGCAAACCCCAAGGCTCAAGTCAATTGCCAGCAGGCCAACCCCTGAGGGTTAAAGCCTCATAAAATTCTTAGGAGTAGAAATTGGAGAGGGAAGAATAAAATTACAACCTCATATAGCAAAAAAAGTCTTAGACATGCCAGACAAACTAGACAACACTATAGACTTACAAAAATTCCTAGAAATTTTAAATTATGCAAGAAATTTTATAAAAGACCTCGAAAATGTAGCAGGACCCTTATTTTCAAAAACTGGAACTCATGGACAAAAGACATTCAATACAGAAGACATAAAGTTAGTACAAAAACTTAAACAAATGGTTGAAACCATACCAGACTTTTCTCTCCCATTAGAAACTGACTATCCAATAGTAGAAGGGGACGGTAGTCTAGAAGGATGGGGAGCAGTACTATAAACAAAGCAAAATAAGTATGGAGATAAAAAAGATGAAAAAAATTTGTGCCTACCAGAGGGGAAAATATAAAGAAAAAGGAAACATGAGTAGTATAGACACAGAAATATTAGCGGTAATCTACGGTCTAAACAGTTTTAAATTATATATTATCAATAAAAAAGAAATTTTAGTAAGAACTGATTGTGAAGCCATTGTAAAATTTCATCAAAAAATAGATGAAAAAAGTAGTAGTAAAAGAAGATGGTTAAACTTTTTAGATGCCTCGTCGATATATAATATATCTCTAGAACACATAAAAGAGAAAGATAATTCTTTAGCATATCAGCTTAGCAGATTTATGAAAACTAACTATTTATTTTCAGCATGAGTACAAGAAAAGACAAAGCCAGGGCTTCTAGCTCAAGTAGCACTACTGATCAAAGAGACATAATTATATCTACAAACTTTATTGGGGAACACCTTGTTCCGACCTCAGACAAGATTAGAAGTAGCAAGACTAAACACCCAAGCATTGAAAGACTATATTTTGGAAGACAGAATTTAATATTTTATCCCCCATCTAACTTAAGTTTTAGAATGCAGCCAGAGACAAAGATAGACAGACACCAAAAATGCATGATAGACAATCTATAGATAGTATACAACAAAATACCACGAGATAATGGTTACTTCATTTCTGTACTAAATTCATTAAGCCATTATTTCACAGAAAAAAATGAAGAAAAAAAATTCAAATTCTATGTGGTAGTTCAAGGAAAACTGGCTGGAATCTTTCAGACATGGACTGAAGTAATAGAATTAATAAATGACTTCCCCACTCCCCTCTTCAAAGGGCTCAATGACCTAAATGAGGCTCTGGACTACGCAAGAGGAACTTTAAGGCCAAATTATTTCGTAAGCCCAGCCTTAAGACAAACTGCAAGCCCTTTCTTACAATACAACATCCGAAAAGACATAGATAAAATAATATTTTGTGACCACTGCTCTTCAATGACAGAGGGTTTCAAAATACAAAACCAAACTATTGAGAGACTCAGAAAAGAAAAAGAAAATATGACACAACATATCCACCTCATACAAGAAAGAATAAAGATTTTACATTTTGAAATTAATCAGAATATGCTACTACAAATAGAAGACCAACCAAAAGAACCAAAGAGTTCTCCATCTCATTCTAAAATGGATAAGAAGGGTGTACATTCCCCAAAGAATGTAGAAAGAGCTAATGTATCAGCTAAAGGTGCAGCTAGTCCCGTTCAAACGGTAGCGGGTAAAGACTTATCAAATTCATTGTTGGCTGACACTTCGCCAAAAAGTGTGAGAATTTTACCAGCCAGTTTCAATACGACCAACACCACCGAAAAAGGAAAAAAGACCAAAGGATTCCTGCTAAAACGAAAAAAAGACAAAAAAATAGAACAAATGATACAAAGTTCTCTCCATAAGTTACTTAGTGAAAAGACTAAAGAAGTTATAAGAGAATACCCAAACCCAGAACCAGAGACTGTAGATGCTGACACGAAAAACTCAGAAAGTAACGAATACAACCCATCGCTAGAATAATTTGATCAAGACCCAAACGAAGACGATGACTCAGGGATGAGTTTCGACTCCATAGCATTGCATAACCTAGACACGTAGAACATACATAAGCAATGACGATCACGAGGAAAAGACAAAAAAGGATAAGTAAGCAATGACATAATAAGCCACTACTCTAAAAGCAGACAATAAAGACGACACCACTGAACTAATGCGGACAAGAAAAAGGACAGTTATGTTGAAAAAGTCTTTCAAAGGCCATGTGATGATGGGGCCCAAAGAGCACTCGACAGGAAGAGAAAGACTATGCAATATTTGAAAACCACATTTCAAATTCGGAGAAGGCCCTCCACTCCTATAAATACCAGACCATGTACAAGAAGAAAGATAGAGCGAAGAGAAGAACAAGCAGAGCATAATAGAGAGAATAGTTTACGAGTTTTAAGATTTACATATTTCCCTTCCCTTAAAAAAAATAAAAAATTGAAGTAAGTTTGTTTGTAAAAAGAGTGTGAGTGTTTAAATTTCAAGTAGCTGCAAAGTCACTCGGGGACTCCTGAAAGGGAAACCTCTCTCCGATCACTATCATGTAAGTAGTTATATATTTTTCTAGATCTTAGTAGTTTCTCCCCGTTTATGTATATTATGTACTATTATTATGATATGATGTTCATATATGTACTGTTTAAACTCATGTATTGTTTAATTATTACTTACTCTTAGTAAATGGTTAGTTCCTTACCTTCTTAGTAACAACGATTGATTAACTTGTAAATACCTAGGGAAGTTGAAAGTCCACCATGGTCAGAGAATCGAAGGATTGTGTATCTCGGGGTTTGGTTAAAGAAGAAGTTGCTAAGATAATAAGCTAAGGAAAAGAGATGAAGAGAGTAAAAAAAAAGTACGCCTTTTCAATAAAAGATCCTTCCAAACGGATTCCATTCAGTCCCGGCGGTTTAACAGATCTCGCAGGAAATCCCAAGTTGGCTACGTTTTTGGGAGAAATTACATAGATTCTGTAACAACAAACTACTAAACTAGATAATGGAACCGGCGGAGGGAGTACTGAGTAGGACTTTACAAAATAATTTACAAACACACCTCAACCCAGCATCCATATCTTACCCCAACATCTTTATTTTAATTTAACGACTTTATTTATATTCAATTTTATTACTTTTATCTGATTATATTTAAATGATTTTTATTTGGTATTCTTCTTTCTTTTTTGTATTTCTTTCATATATTGTTTGCTAATTAAACTTATACTTTCACTATCCTTTTCTGATATACACATCTGCTCTTCTTTATAATGTCTATATAATTGTGTTGTTGAAGAAAATAAACTTGTATTATAAAGTACTTGTGGGTTTAAAAGTCTTAATCTATTTTGTTGGAAAATTTCTATATCTTTGTCTACATCTATTATTTCATCCAGTTGGTGACTGCTACTAGGTATGGACGAGTTCATTAACCGAGCTAACATATTGTTTCCTAATCTATCTTGAGAGAAACTGGCCCTTCGTCTTTCTTGGGAGGCTCGATTCCTGTTTGAAAAAAGGTCCATGCCTTGTCCTTTTTTGTTATCTTAGGTCTATCTTTTTGGGGAGTTATTTTCGTCTTCTTTAGTTGTTCTATTAAATATTGTATATCTTTATCCTCTTTTGTTTTTCTTTGGGGATTTTATTTTCTAATAAAATATCTAATTTTTTATTTATTTCTGTGATTCTATCTTCTAGCCTTCTGTTTATTCTAACAGCGCGAAAATTATTATATTGTTCTGTTTTACTCCTATTAGGTCTATTTTTTCTGGTGGTGTATATTCTGATAAACCTTTGGGATTGACTTGAAATTGTGCTACTCTTTTTAGAACTTTTTGATAAAAGGGATCGTTCATGAAAGAGTTAAGTCTCTGAGTTGATTTAGTTCGTCTCTAATTTCTTTATCTTCTTTATGAAGATTTTCTAGTCGGTTATTTATTTGTTCTACTGTAGTATTATTATCTATATTATTATTATTTGCTATAAATTTTTGTAATTTTGTATTTATATATAATTGTTGTGTTTTTACAAAATCGAAATTAAGTTCTATTTTTTCTAATAATTTGTTATGTTGGTTTTGTAGTTTTTGTAAAGTTTCTATTGACCTTAGTACTTTATCGTCTCTCAAGTGAGTGTGTTCTGCTAAATTTATTATTAGGTCTTTGATAGTGTTTAGGTGATGGTGATCGCTATGTAAGATGTGGTCTCCTTTTGTAAAGTTACACTTACTTACTGAACCAAATTTTAGTCTTTGATATTTCTTTTCTGAGATTATTTTTAAGTCTAAATATTCTAACTTCTTTATATTTCCTATTGTACTATTTTTAAGCCAAGTACTGGGTTTTTCTTTTTCTGTCTTAGCTTTCTTGTCTATTTTGTTGGATGTAATGGCCAATTCTAGACCCTATTGCTGGTAATTGTAAATTTATTTGTCTAATTTGTAGGTTTATTAAAGTTATTTCTTCAGATGATAATAAGTTTGAATATAACTATCGTTGTTCTAGATATAGTTGTCTCTGTTCTATTAAAAAGTCATATATATTTGAATACCAAATAAAAGTCGTTTAAATATAATCAGATAAAAGTAATAAAATAGAATATAAATAAAGTCGTTAAAATAAAATAAAGATGTTGGGGTAAGATATGGATGCTGGGGTGAGGTGTGTCTGTAAATTATGTTGTAAAGTCCTACTCAGTACTCCCCCCTCCGGTTCCATTATCTAGTTTAGTAGTTTGTTGTTATTGAATCTATGTAATTTCTCCCAAAATCACTTTTTTTTTACTCTGTTCATCTCTTTTCCTTAGCTTATGTTCTTAGCAACTTCTTCTTTAACCAAACCCCGGGATACACAGTCATTCGGTTCTCTGACCATGACGTACTTTCTACTTTCCTAGGTATTTACAGGTTAATCTATCGTTATTACTAAGAGGGTAAGGAACTAACCATTTACTAAGAGTAAGTAATAATTAAACAATACATGAGTTTAAACAGTACATATATGAACATCATATCATAATAACAGTACATAATATACATAAACGGGGAGAAACTACTAAGATCTAGAAAAAGATATAACTACTTACATGATAGTGATCGGAGAGATGTTTCCCTTTCGGGAGTCCCCGAGTGACTTTGCAGCTACTTGAAATTTAAACACTCACACTCTTTTTACTTACAAACTTACTTCAAAATTATTATTTTTTAAGGGAAGGGAAATATGTAAAGCTTAAAACTCGTAAACTATTCTCTCTATTATACTCTGCTTGTTCTTCTCTTTGCTCCATCTTTCCTCTAGCAGACGGTCTGGTATTTATAGGAATGGAGGGCCTTATCCAGATTTGAATTGTGGATTTCAAATATTGAATAATCTTTCTCTTCCTGTCGGGTGATCTTTGGGCCCCGTCGTCACATGACCTTTGAAAGACTTTTTCAACATAATTGTCTTTTTCCTTGTCCGCTTTAGTTCAGTGGTGTCTTCTTTATTGTCTGTTTTTAGAGTAATGGCTTATTATGTCATTGCTTACTTATCCTTTTTTTTCTTTTCCTCGTGATCGTCTTTGCTTACGTATGTTCTACGTGTCTAGGTTGTGTAGTGCTATGGAGTCGAAACTCATCCCTGAGTCGTCATCTTCGTTTGGGTCTTGAGCAAATTGTTCTAGTGACGGGTTGTATTCGTTACTGAGTTTTTCGTGTCAGCGTCAACAGGTTCTGGTTCTGGGTTTGGGTATTCTCTTATAACTTCTTTAGTCTTTTCACTGAGTAATTTGTGGAGAGAACTTTGTATCATTTGTTTTATTTTTTTCGTTTTAGCAGGAATCCTTTAGTCTTTTTTCTTTTTTTCGATGGTGTTGGTCGTATTGAAACTAGCTGGTAAAATTTTCACACTTTTTGGCAAAGTGTCAGTCATCAACGAATTTGATAAGTCTTTACCCGCTACCATTTGAACGGGACTAGTAGTACCTTTAGCTGATACATTAACTCTTTCTACATTCTTTGGGGAATGTACACCCTTCTTATCCATTTTAGAATGAGATGGAGAACTCTTTGGTTCTTTTGGCTGGTCTTCTATTTGTAGTAGCATATTCTGATTAATTTCAAACTGTAAAATCTTTATTCTTTCTTGTAAGAGGTGGATATGTTGTGTCATCATTTCTTTTTCTTTTCCGAGTCTCTCAATAGTTTGGTTTTGTCTTTTGAAATCCCCTGTCATTGAAGAGGAGTTGTCACAAAATATTATTTTATTTGTGTCTTTTCGGATGTTGTATTGTAAGAAAAGACTTGCAGTTTGTCTTAAGGCTGGGCTTACGAAATAATTTGGCCCTAGAGTTCGTCTTGCGTAGTCTAGAGCCTCATTTAGGTCATTGAACCCTTTGAAGAGGGGAGTGGGGAAGTCTTTTATTAATTCTATTACTTCAGTCCATGTCTGAAAGATTCCGACCAGTCTTCCTTGAACTACCGCATAGAATTTGAATTTCTTATCTTCATTTTTTTCTGTGAAATAATGGCTTAATGAATTTAGTATGGAAATGAAGTAACTATTATCTCGTGGTATTTTGTTGTATGCTATCCATATATTGTCTACCAAACATCTTTGGGGTCTGTCTATCTTTGTCTATGGCTTCACTCTAAAACTTAAGTTAGATGGGGGATAAAATATTAAATTTTGTCTTCCAAAATGCAGTCTTTCAATGCTTGGGGTGTTTAGTCTTGCTTCTTCTAATCTTGTCTGAGGTTGGAACAAGGTGTTCCCTAATAAAGTCTGTAGATATGATTCTTTGTCTCTTTGATCAGTAGTGCTACTTGAGCTAGAGGCCCTAGCTTTGTCTTTTCATGTACTCATGCTGAAAACAAATAGTTAGTTTTCATATGTCTGCTAAGCTGATCTGCTAAAAAATTATCTTTCTATTTTATACGTTCTAGAGATATATTATATATTGACGTGGCATCTAAAAAGTTTAACCATTATCTTTTACTACTACTTTTTCCATCAATTTTTTGATGAAATTTTATAATGGCTTCACAATCAGTTCTTACTAAAATTTCTTTTTTATTGATAATATATAATTTAAAATTGTTTAGACCGTAGATTACCGCTAATATTTCTGCGTCTATACTACTCATGTTTCTTTTTTCTTTATATTTTCCATTTTGGTAGGCACAAATTTTTTCTTCTTTTTTATCTCCATATTTATTTTCTTTGTTTTTAGTACTGTTCCCCATCCTTCTAGGCTACCGTCCGTTTCTACTATTGGATAGTCGGTTTCTAATGGGAGAGATAAGTCTGGTATGGTTCTAACCATTTGTTTAAGTTTTTGTACTAACTTTATGTCTTTTGTCCATGAGTTTCAGTTTTTGAATTTAAGGGTCCTGCTACATTTCCGAGGTCTTTTATAAAATTTCTTGCATAATTTAAAATTTCTAGGAATTTTTGTACGTCTTTAGTGTTGTCTAGTTTGTCTGGCATGTCTAAGACTTTTTTTGCTATATGAGGTTGTAATTTTATTCTTCCCTCTCCAATTTCTACTCCTAAGAATTTTATGAGGCTTTTACATAAATCCATTTTTTTCTTACTAACTATGATTCCGTTGTCTACAAATAACTTAAACATTGTATGCAAATGTCCTAGATGTTCTTTAGTATTATTACTGAATACTAAAATATCATCTACATACACTAGAATGAAAATTTTATAGTCTCTAAAAATATTATCCATTTTTCTTTGGAAAATTGGGGGGGGGGGGTATTTTTAATTCAAAGGGCATTACTAACCATTCATAATGTCCTTCTGGACAAGTAAAAACAGTCCATTCTATACTATCTTCTTGCATTTTTACTTGCCAGTATCCGGACTTGCAATCAAACTTACTAAAAATCTTTCTTCCCTTTATTCTATTTATGAGCTCTGTTTTATCTGGTAGCTTATATCCGTCCATTCGGGTGTTATCATTAAGTCTTTTGTAATTTATAACCATTCTTGCTTTTCCTCTTACTATTTCGGTATGATTTCTTACATAAATGCAGCCGATCTATGCCTTGATGTTGATCTTCTGATTACTCTGAACCTTAATAACTCTTTTATTTGGCCTTCGAATTCTTTCAGGTCTTCAATTGTTGATTCTACATAGGTTGTTTTCATCGTGTATTCTGGGTTAATTATGTCTAGTCTGCAGCTTATGTGATTGGCTTCCCAATTCCTCGAGGGTCTTTCTTCGATTATCTTAAGTTTATCTAGAATTTGAATTACTTCTTCTAGATCTTTTTGATTTTCTATTACTCTTATGTGATGTAACCCTCTTTTAAAATTGTAAAGCCCTGTATTTATTTCTATTAAGTTATAACTCTTTTCTACCTCTTCTGTATCTAAAAGGCTAAGTTCTAATAATTCAATTTCTTCCCTTTCATCTGTAATATTTATCTTAGTACAAGTGCATTCTTCTCCTTTGTCACATTTTGAGGTATTTGGTTTAAGCTTATTAGTGTCTATGAGATACCTAGATTTTGTTGGAATAGATTATGTTGTTATTGCTGTCTATGTAGTGTTTTTAGAGAATATTACTCCATCTCTAGTAAGGAGACAACTTCCATTGTTATGTAGTAAGAAGTCTAATCCTAAAACAAAGTCTACTCTAATATTTAGATCTCGTACCTAGATCTTTTCTAACTTATAGGTGGGTTTATAAAAGTCTGCACACGTGTTTAAAAAACTTATTTTTGCATTACTAACGTAATGCTTATATATGTTAGAAGAACCATCCATTTGGATGACGCTTTGTGGTTCTGGTAAATCTTTTATTACTTCTAGAGGCAAGATGCATCTATTTATTATACTTTTTGTACATCCTGAGTCTACTAGAGCGAGGGTCTCTATCTCGTAGTCCTAAATCTTTAGTCTGGTTAAGCTCTTTATGGTATTATTTTTTTGTCTTCGTTACAAATTAATCCTTCAAATGACTTCTAGTCTTCCTTTTCATTTAGAAGTTCTATTTCTGATTCTGACATTTTATGGCCTATTTGGCTGGTGTCTTCCACGCGTTTCCCCTTTTCTAGTGCTATGCCTTTTCCCTTTTCTATTTTACTTACTCTTTCTTCTAAACTATCTATTCTATCCTCTAATGCTTTTAGCGTTTTTTCTTTTGTAATAACTTGCTTGTCTTTGATCTTAATATTAAATATTTTGTCAATGCATCCTTCTATATAACAATTCATGCATTTTGCTCTTCTGTCTTTACTTGGATATCCTGTGCAATTAAAGCATCATTGACTATCTAATCCTTTCCCTTTGCAGAATTGGTGATCACATTGTATATTAACAAAGGTGTAATCCTTTAAGTTGTTTAAATCTAACTTCTCTAATCCTATCTCGTTTATTAATGTATCTTCTTCTGAATTAGATGAATCTTGTCTTCCTCCTTCAAAGGCATCTATGCTTATTACTGAATATATACTTTCGTTATCTGACATATATTCGTCTACATTTATCAGGGTTTCTTGGAAGTCCTCTATAAGCTGGACATTTCTTGTCCTACTGTTGTTTCTTCTCGGACAAGTATTGGCCAGATGTTCTTCACTTCCGCATGTGAAACAAGCTAGTCTATTTCTGTAAATTATGTTATTATTATGTTTTCTTACATGTCTGTCTCTATTTAGGTAAGGCTTTTTTGTCGTTGATTTTCTTAAATAATTTTTTTTCTTAGGTTTGTACTCTTGGGTGTTTTCTTGTATTTTCTTTGTGGTTTACTTTGATCGTACATTTGTGTTGTATATATATTTTTACAGAATCCAGTCTCGTTTTGTTTCAACTGTTTTTGTATTTGTATATTTGTACATTTTTCTTGTAGTACCTCAATTACATGTTGTATTTTATGCCCTATGGACCAATTTGCGTTTGAGTTTTGTATTACTCCTTCTCTTTTATTTCATCTTTCTTCTATCTCTCTTCCTAGGGCTCCAGGGAGCTTATTAAAAAGTTTCTTTTCTAAACTTTGGTCAAATGCGTTACCGCTTATGGCGCAATAATAGATATAGTCCTTTAGGAAGTTCTTTATATGACACCAATTATTTATGCTAAGTTGTTCTAATTTTATTAAAGCATTCTTTTGTAATACTACTAATCCGCTATTTGGGTCTTCTCCTGTTATTAGGTTGTGTATTTTATTAGTAAAGTTATACGGGTTTGGTCCCATGTTTACTAATTCCTGGAATTCTTGAGGGTAAGCTACTTTGTATGCTTCCCATACTCCTTTAATTGATTCCTGTAAAAGGTCTCCATATACCTATACATGATTTCTGCATCTGTTTCACTATAATGGTGTATATAGTCTGCTACCACTATTCCTTTCCATACGTTTATTACTGAATTCCATAATTGAGGGTCATGTGCTGCTATATTTAGTATTTTTCCTCTATCTCCTCCGTCTTGAAGTTTGATAGGAGCTTCTATCGGCATTCTTATTCCTATTGGTCGAACCATTTATGGTTCTGTAGCTGGGTCTTGTCTAAAGACTCTATGCCTTGGTAAATTACCTATGGTATATTCTACAATGGTACAGGTGTGATTTTTTGGAAGGGACTTGAGCTGGTTGAGGCGGTTTTCACAAACTGTTTTAAACTGCGTGTTGTTTCGTCCTCACTTTCTTCTTGTACATCTTCTTCTCGTCTATATCCGTAATTGTTTGTTCTAACTCTGCATTCTTTAAAATGTTTTTCTATCAATGAGGCTCTTCGTGTGCCATTAGGTATTGATCCTCGATAAATCTTTTTATCATACTTCTATTGCTATCTCGCTTTATTTTAACGGAAAAGTTAGATAAAAAGAAAAGTGATCACGATGCCAATGTTATTATTGTAGTTACAAAGTTAGATAAATCCTAAAGTTAATTCAACATGATGTTGACATTTGCATTTTGTATTACAATTTTGAAGAACAAAGGAATGGCGTATGGAAGAGGTATTTTATTGCATGTGTTCATCCTCATCCCATTTATATGCATTTCATTAAATAGGAGTAAAGGTTTTGGTGTTTTGTTGTGTTTCCGGACTCACTCTATATATTGCATACCACAATGAATAATGGTGAGTTCTTGTCCATAATAAGTTAAACATCTTTTTTGTGCATTTCAACATATTTGACAGTTTCATTTTTGGACTAATTTCCTTGTTATATATACAATCTGCTCTTTCAGTTATTGGGGGTTAAGTGATGCACAAGTTGTGAAAAAGTTAAAATTGATTTTTTGGAATATGATAGATTGTTCAAGTAAAGTTTCTAGAGTATTCTAGTGTAGTATCTAGAATAATCATCTTAAAAATATATAGATATTTAGAAGATAAAGTTTACTAGAATTTTCTTTTAGTTATATCTAAGAAATGTGTAGATATTTGTAGTAAATGATAGAATAATCTAGATCTTGTAATATCTAGAATCATCCCCACACAAGTATAAATAGGGTGGCCTTAGTCATTTGTATGCAACCCAAAACAAAGACAATTAAAGAGTCTTCGTTCATAACAAAGTTCTTCTATCCAAATTCTTACTTTTCTTTTCTAGCTTCCTCTTCTTAATTAGTTGAATCTTTTGATCTTAGTTAACGATCTTGGTCTAGCAGAAGGTTTCCCGATTATACTTTTCTTCTGCTATTCTCTACACAAGTTGGATCGTTCTAGTCAATCTTAAAGAAAAGGCAAGATTTTGGGTAGGTTTTGCTGGATTTTTAACTGATTCTTGATGAACATTTTCTAAAAAATAATAATTTGAGGCCTTAGCTGTATTTTGCATTCTACTTTCCTCCCGGTCCCGGGATGCCTTTTCAGGATTAGATCAAGAAATTGATTCCACTTACAATGAAACTTCAGTATAAATTTCTTAAATGTAAATCCTCCTAATCCAACATTAAATTTCTGTGACTGATCTTTTTGAAGATAAAGATTTAAGACTCTTTTGAGCGTGATATTAACGCAACATCTTAAATGCACGCTAGTAGGGGTATCTTAAATTGCTCATTTTTGGTGAATTTAGAGTACAAAAGTTGTCCAAGTGATACTTAAGGTACTATTTTTGTACCTATTACACAAAGAAAAGGACAACTTTTTAGAAAATAATTATATAAAATCTTGTTTGAAGATATTACGCATTAGAATGAAAACCTAAGTCTTATCAAAGAGCTCAAATGGAATCGAAACCGTCCCATCGACACAAAAAGTGGAGGAAACACACAAGAGGTAATCCATTTTCTTCTTCTTCTTCTTCCGTTCAAGATTCAAACTTTAGAACCATCGTCCTGCGATCAGAGATCATCAGTAAAATCCTCTTAAGGCATCCAGTGAAGCCCCTCTTGCAATTCAGGTATGTTTCAAAAAGCTGAATTATTTCAACCCCTCTAGTGATTTGTGGAATGATCCATTTTCTACAATGAAGAGAATAAATGGAATGCCAAATCAAGAAATGTGGCTAGGGGAGAAATGAATTGTATATGCTTGTGATTTCTTGATTTTGGCTACTGGAGAAAATAACGAAGGCAATATTCCAAAAGTAGGAGGTCTCGAAAATTTCAAAGGGGAAAAAAATGAAGATAAAAAAGTATTGGTTGTTGGATCTGGAAATTCGGATATGGAAATTACTTTTGATCTTTGAAATTATGGAAGTCACACATCAATTGTTGTTAGAAGTCCAAAAAGTTTCTCTATTTTGTCTTTACTTCTTTTTGGTTTGCATCAATGTAGGTTTGTGTTTGTTAAATTTTGTAATTGATATCGATGATGTTCGATCAGTTTAGTTGGTACCTCAATTATTTTACTGGTATATGTTACTTTTTATTAGCGCGTGTAATATTGTAACTTTGTTCATCAAGAGATTGTTGTTTCTTGACCGTCAACTTTAAGCCATACCCTTAAAGAGAAAAAGTTGGGGTTCAGACATGATTTTCATTTATTTCGTTGATCACCCGATCATATATACTCTTGTGTGAATTCTGGCTTCTAACATGATTTTCTCATGATTGTCATTTTGCTTGATTGACAGTCAGGTCATTCATTACTCTTAAATGAGTTTAATTTCTAAATTTTTGATTGGATCCGGTTTTCTTCTTCCGAAAAATACATGAAGTTGGACCAATATTAGAATAATTACTAAGAACAACCTATATCTTTATTAAGTGTGTTTATTTATTTTTAATATTACAGTCACTTAATAGCAACACTCTATTTGGATCATTGTTACCCATTGTTTCATAATATATTGTATTGTATTGTACTCTATTGTACTGTACTGTATGTTAGATACCATGTTTGGCTAGATTGTATTGTTTTCTGTTGTTTAATAATATTTTTATTGTTTGGTTTGACTATATCGTATATCCTTAATTATTCTAGGGTATGAGGTTTGACTAGAATTAAATAATATAGGGTAAAATAGTAATATGAAATATTATGTAAGGATATAATTGAAAAAAAGAAATTAAGTAACAATGGAAACACACCAAATCGGTTGTTCCATAAAATGAGGGTTTTCATTACATAACAACGAAATTTAACAATACAATACAATACATTTTAAGTAACAATCAAAACAAACATTGTAGATATGATAACGATACAATACAATACAATGGGGAACAATGATCCAAACATAGTGTAATACATCTAAATAATTAAGATTTGTTTTATCACTTTCCTGTCATCCACCATTAGCAACTATAACCATCGCCATCCACCATCCACAACTACCATCCTCTGCCACAATCATCACTAACCACTATTTACAATTATTAGTATCCATCATTATTGCAACAACCTACAATCACTACTGACAGTCATCTATCGCCAATCATCGCCATCATTCATCTTAGCTATCACTATTATCCACCACAACTATTAGTTGCCTACACAAATTATCACTGTCACCCACTATTGTCAGCCACCATCATGATATACTAATAACTTACTATTCAAATGTACGTTCAGATTCAAACGTTTCAATGTCAATGAAAACAAATAAGAAAATGTATAATTAAAAAAAATAAGTAAAACTACTATTGAATTTCCTTTATCCCTTATCGCTTCATCTAATTTATAAGCCATAACTTATCTTGATAATTTTAATTTCTCATGAGAACACAATGGATTTGCTTTTTCTATTGATTCCTGCAGATTGGATAAAACACAAGATGAATCGAAAAAGAAATTAAATCTGAGAGTTTTATCTATCCTTGTAGTTTCTTTCTTTAATCTATTTCTTGTCTAAAAAAAGTTTGATTTGTTTCACCTCGAATAATTTGTACCAATTCTTCCTTCATCAAACAAAATCATCTCACTTTTAATCCTTCTTCTTATTTAGTTTTAACGTCGTCCTATTAAGCTTAGACTTCTAATTTAATTTTATCTTCTTCATTTAGTACCAACTTATTTAAATTTACGAAGCTAAAACCCTAAGATTGGAAACATCACAATCTTCATTATTGAGGAAAAAGAAAAACGGGAGGAAAATAGAACCACATAGAAGCAAGCCAGTCCAATCGGACGATAACGAATGCAGCTCTTGGACAACAACTAATGAGTTCATCTGAACTTAATTACTTATTAAGGTTTGCTATTGTCTACTACATTTTCCCCATTGTATTCAATCTAATTACTGCAGGATTGACATAATACTAAAAATTATAATGTGAAAGGAACTTGTTATCTCGTATTTAGTTCTTACACTATGTAAGAATTACAATTATATTTTGGTAAAAACAAATATCACCTGTGGAATTTATTTTTCTACTTTTGCTAGGCAAGTTATTTTCCTCGTCTTTAAAGAACTTGTTTTCCTAGAAACAATATTAAATTTTTTGACCCACCGAACTTGGATTCAAGATTTTTTCAATTTCTCATGTGGATTAGTCCATGAATTTTTGGAAATATGACTAATCCTATATCTTTGACCCCAAATTTTGCTAGGAACATCTATAATGACCTAGTGAATAATACGTATAACTTCTGTAGGATCCACACCACTTTTTTTAGCAATTAAGGATCACGAAATAGGAAATTTAGGGTTTTTTCAGATTTTCGTGTGTATTAGTCTATGTATTTTTGGAAATATAACTTCTACAAGATTTTCTTCAACGTGCAAGGGTCGCAAATTAGGAATTTTCTTATTTTACGTGTGTATTGTATCTAAAGCAATGCTTCTATATTAGAGATTAACAGAATCAGATAGAAACCTTGCTTGAATTTTATTTCATATGGTTTCTTTTCTTTTCCTCTTTGGAAACTGGCAACAGGTATATAATATGATACAATATATTGAATTTGATAGTAAATCATCTAGTTTCTCTTTACCAATCACATAATCAACTATGTCTCATATCCTAAATTAGTTAAAGATTAGACTACACTCTTAAAATGCCTATAACAAATATCAAATTAATCAAATTTCACTACAACGACTAAACTTTATCGCAACTATTTAGTATCACCTATATGGACAAGTATATGCTGTTTCGATTTTAGGTCTACCTCGTCCCCTTTACCTACAAATAGGACATATAAGAAAAACTTAACGGCCAGAATTTGTGCAGGTTTCATATCTATTTGTCACCCCTGCCTATTTGTGCAGGTTTCATATCTATCATTTTGGCTTAAGCCATTAGGCTGCGTACACACCACCCTCCTCTTATCCCACTTGTGGGACTATACTGGATATGCTGTTGTAAACACGATTTAGAATACGGAGTTCATCAATATTTAGCTACATAGTTATTTTGATGGCAGATTAGACTTCTTAACTGGAAATTGCAACTGACGGGTATCTTTGCGCTCACTTGACATGTTTGGTAAGTCAATCCAACATGTCCCGGTGGGAAATAAAGCAAAGGGTGAATCTAAAAACTTGTAAGACACAATGAGATACATCAAACTAGTTACTTACTTATTGAAGTATATTCCCTGCATATATAAACAAGACGTATTATTTTCAGAAAGACGAGGAAAGCCTGATAATTCAATAAAGAGTCTGTTTGGATTGAATTTTAGCTTCTAAGCTAAACATCATAAGTTATAAATCTTAACTTATGACTTATTTTTATCATTTTAACTTAAAACGAGTGCTTAAAAACTATTTTGACGACTTAAAAAGCACTTAAATAAATTCAAACAGGCTCAAAATCTCCTCAAACTACTTAATACGTTCCGAAGGAGATATTTTATCTATCTCAGTGGCTAAAGTAGATGTTTGCTGCCTTCACCTCTATGGATCGTAAATAGAGTTTGTAGTTGTCAGAAAACTTTGTTGGGGTAGTCTCTAGCAAAACGGTCAAAAATTTTTACTCCGAACTACAAATGATGCAAATTTGGTGGCGTTGAAAAGAAGACGCGTATATCTTTAATTTAATAGGTCATGGACCACATAATTCATTATATACAGAGAGATATTGTAGTATATAATTAGGGGTGTTAAATGGGTGGGTTGGATTGGAATTGGAGATAATAAAATGCATTGAGATAGAAATCGGGTTGGGTCATAACCCACGTTTAATTTGGGCTCAAATGGGCTAAAAATGGGTTGGGTCACGACCCGCCCAATTCGACCCGCTTAATTTTAATAATTTTAATATATTGTTACAAATGGATGGATAAATCCTAAAAGATATAAAATAGATAGTAATTCATATCTTCAATATAGGAACATACATTACATCAATGCAAATAAAGAGTCTTAAAACAGGCTGAAATTGAAGATTAAATTGAGCTCAATTAAAGATTCTTTTAAAATGGGTTAATGCTTGAACATGTTGAGATTGAACTCAAATCAAATTATCTTTAGTCCATTTCAAATTAATTGAATTGTTGAGACATTTTTCATTTTTCAAATTAATTTAATCGTTCAATTTTCAAGATTACTTTTAGAATGTTTTTTCAATTTTACCCTTCATTGGTTAGTATTGGATTAGTTATTAATTAATGTTTAGTTATTTGAATCATAAATTTGACAATAATTAATAAGGGTAAAAAATGAAAGTTATGCTTAATTTATGTCTTAATCTTCTTTTCTTAAAGGGTGTGAAACACCTCAAAAATCAATTAATTTGAAATGGAGGAAATACAAGATATTTAAAATTCTTCAGAAAAATAATATATCATGCATGTATAATAATTAAGTATATGTATATAATTTATCGGCTCGGTTCAGTTATTTCTTTCATTTTTTAACAAAATTAAACCAAATACTATTGGTTTTTAAAAATTTGAAACCAAAATAAACACAAATAAAATCAGTTAATTTAACTAGTTTGATTCGACTTATTGTTTTGGATCGATTTTTATCGGAACTTTTTCTTTAATTTTAGCTTATAACTTAAACATATTATTTAGTGGAATAGCAGTTATTATATTTATGGATAATGCTAAATGGCCAGAAAATTTGGTCAAATTTAAAAAAATTATAATATTTTTTTTATTTTAAAATAAACTGATCTTTTTCTATTTTTTAATTGAAAGATATTAAAATTAAAAGGATAAAAATATTTTAAAAGGTAAAATAACATAGCTATAAATACCATTTTGACCAAATTCTGGCCAAATTTTCTGTGCAAAAAGAATTTTTCCTATATTTATATGATAGTGTTCTAGTTTATATAGGTGTTTTTTTGTGTTGTTGCTTTCTACGGAAGGCATAACCTATAGATTGAATAAACCTCTAAAGCCACGAAGCTAATGGGAAAAAACAATTTAGACTAAATTTACTCAAAATTACAAGGAAAGAATGTTTGAATTCGCCCGGAAATTGCAGAAGCGAGGCGGAGAGTTGATTAGCGAGTTTTGCAGTGAAATTGGAGTCGAAAAATGGGGTTTTAAGGTACGGTTGCACAATAGAACTCCGTCAATTGATTTATTGTCAGAATGTCTCATTCATAAAATACTTTGTTGTCTTAGTTTTAAAGAAGCAACGCGGATGAGCATTCTTTCCAAAACATGGCTGCAAGCCTGGTCGAATCTTCCAAACTTGGATTTCACAGTCGATTTTTCTAAAGGCAACGATATGAAAATAGTGGATGATATCATGGAGAGATATAGGGACGGAAAAATCCCTATAGAAAAGTTTGAATTATCAGATGATCGTTTGTTCTTTGAAAATTCTCATGAAGTTTTAATTGTCCCTATGATTGATAAGTGGCTTGGCATTGTACTAACAAATGGTGTAAAAGACCTTACCATATCATCATACCCCTTGTTTATTTTCGCAATCTTGGCGGTAAAATCTGTGAGAAAATTGGTTCTGAAATATTGTATTCTTTTGCCTAGTGTTGTTGTGAATTGCAATTCTTTGAGAAAACTCTCTATCTTATGTAAGATTAGTAGACGAAAACATGCTTCAGACTCTACTTAATAGCTGTCCGTTGATTGAATCTTTCACCTTTGAGTGTTGCAAGGGCTTGGAAACAATGAATCCTCAAAAGATTAAGTCGGTTTCCCTGAAGTTCTTGAAGATTCGGCATTGTGGGGTAATATGGGAGATTGATGCTCCAAACTTGGTATCACTTAAGTTAACCTGGGAAGACATTCCTCAAATTAAAATTGTGAGAGAGTCAAGACAACTGAAGTACTCAAGAATCATTCTTGAATGCTTAGACAGTGACAATGTAAATGCTGCATGGTTTTGTAAGTTGAGGAAGTTTCTATCAAATTCGATCTCTTGGTCTGACGTTTGGATTGATTCTTACGAATGCAATAACATCAACATTCAAAATTTGCAACTGGACCATAAAGATTCTAACCCCCATGTGGACGTTTTAAATGTCACCATTATATGGAAGGACGGGGAGGGCCCAACGTTTGTGGATGCTTTGGTATGGAGTAGTCAGCCTAGGAGACTCAACGTGCATTCAACAAGAGAAAAGATCACATTTTTCATTGATCATTTGATGTTTATGAAGAATTCGAGTCAGTCTACTTCTCATGGAAGCACGCCTCTTCTTAGTCAATTAAAAGGAGTAAAAGCCTACAAATTTGATAGGAAGAAGGAGAGTTGGCATCTTGTGGAACACAAAAGTGGTGAGCTGGTAACAACAAACTCTGAAATGTGGGATTGGTGTTATTTTTTATTAGATTGGTGATGCACTAATTCATTAATAAAGTTCTTTATTCTATATACTTTAAGAACTTCAAATTTAAGATTTTGCATAAGTTCTTTATTTGAAAGTAGTCTTTTATCAAACATGATTAAGTTGGAAATATCAATGCACAAGAACAGTATGTTTGATTCTCAGTTTTCTTTGTAGTTTATGTGGATTTGTTGTACATCCTTTTGGCTTATAGATGTCATTCTGAAAATGGCTCGGTAGCTCATATGCTGTGGTTATTTCTCTCTGTCAAAATTTACAGATATTTTAGCAATGTACATCATGTCTGAGCCGGAATAGTGAAAACGATAGATCCCACATCATGTTCTGTCATATAATCGTAAAAGTTGGATGAGTATGAACTTTACAAGCAATAACTCCGTCTTGACTCGTTTCAACTTACTGTTCTGTTTCTATTGATATATAATTCTGTTTTGGATTTGTGATATGATTTATACTTCAGTCACAACTATTTAGTATAAGCACAGTCAACCTGCCGTTTCATACTGGTACGGTGTTTTACTTCTTCTAAGATGCTCTGAAGAACGTTGCATGGAAAAGTTTGTGTCTGTAAACCATTTGACAGGATGTTCATATTTATAGATGTAATCAGATAGTTACTTCAGCAGTCCTTCACTGTCAAAATTATGTACAATAGCATCTCTTTAGAGAGCCTGTGTTGCACCAGTTTTCGTATTATAATGAGGAACTTGAGCCAATGTTGGTTTACTTTGGAAAATTGCGCAACACCATGAGCAGTAATCAACAGAAAAACCATTCTGATTTGTTTTTTCGATAAATTGCTGTTTCAACTTTTTACTTGTTGATTTTGTAAGCTGATACCAGTTTTAAGGGAGACATTGTTGGTTTCTTGTGAAATACATTATCAGATCGATTACAACACCACATGGTGCTGTTCTGAACTTTTCATTTTTGCCTATTCCGTTATCCAGTGGTGTTGTGAATCTCAATTCTTTGAGAAAGCTTTCTCTATCTTATGTAAAATTAGACGAAAAACATGCTTCAGACTCTACTTAATAGTTTTCCCTTGATTTTCTCTTTCATCTTTGAGTATTGTTCAGGCTTGGAAACGATTGAGCTAGTGAATCTTCAAAGATCAAGTCGGTTTCCCTGAAGGTCTTGAAGATTCGGTTTTGTTGGAGCATATGGGAGATTGATGCTTCAAATTTGGTGTCATTTGAGTACATAGGGAATCAAATTCCTGAACTTCAAATTTTGAGAGAGTCAAGACAACTGAGGCACTCAAAAATCATTCTTCAAATTGTCATATATAATTGTATGAGTTTGAAATTGAAATAAATCTATTAACTCTTCCATGGCTCATTTCAACTTACTTCTATGTTTCAATTGACTCCCCAACATATAGCTCTGCTTTGGACTTGTGATATCTGATATACTTCAGTCACAACCATTTAGTATTAGCACACTCAACCAGCATGTTCTTATTCACAAGGAAGTCTTCAGTAATGGTGTTATGAATCAGAGATGTGATAGAATAACCAGAAAAGTACAAGGTTTCTTGTTCGCACCCTACTCATTATTCAATGATATTGTTATGGTATCATTAAAAAAAAATTGTTAAGAAATACTCATTAATCATTGATACTATAAGAGTATATATATACAAATATTCTTGTGGTATTATTAAGATTTATTATAGTAGTCTAGTTATTTATTTATTTTATTTTTATTAATTTGAAAATAGTTAGTTGGTATTTTAATTTTTTTTGTATCTATTTTGTTTTCTTAAAAAGGAAAAAATATAGAAAAAGGAGAAAAAAAAATTAATAAGAAGATTAACTAACGAAAAAAGGGAAAGAAGGACCCAAAAAAAAAAGAGAAGAAGAAAAGAAAGAAAGAAAATAATAAAATCATTACGAAATGGTATCTCTCAAAGGAATAAAAAAATGAGAAAAGAACCAAAATAAAAATAAAAACAATAAATGAGAAAAGAACAAAAGAATAAATAAAAATAATAAAAGAGAAAAAAATTAAAAGTAAATTATGAAAGGACAAAACAATAAATGAGAAATGAAATTAGCCACGGTTGGTGTATCATTAACCACGGTTCTCACGTGGCTAAAATTCCTATTTTTTTTGTAATAGGACAAAACATTGGGCTTGGGTGTGAATTTGGCTTAAACTAAAGGAGGTCTTTTATTTAATAATTATCACTTTTAAGTATATTTATAATTTATTATCATTTTTGTCAACTTTAGCAATACTTACTTAAAACAATTTTGTTCCTTTAAACTTAGCAGATTCACAACTTTTAGCAATATCGTCATTTAGCCAAATTGTTATATATGGTTAAAAGAATAATGTTGACAAATATCGTAAATATTTTTTAAAAAGTGTACACGTAAGTGATTTTCCCTTTATTGTTTTGGGTAAATGTGTATATGTTGAATTAGTTTGGGTTGAGCTATGAGATTGTAATTATTTTGTGTTTTGTGGCCCATTTATATAGTTTCCCCTTTTCTAGAAGGAAAAACTATCAAAACACACAATTTATTTTACCGTATTCTCTAAAATTTTCTCTCATTTTAAATAAATCCTATTTTCCTGACTCTCTCTCCTATTCTCAGATACACCACTCTTACGCGATGTATCGGGATAATAAAAATAATACAAAGGTAATGTATTGGGACGTGATGTATCGAAACGTTGAGCGATATATCGGGACATCTATGTCACGCCCCGAGTCTACACCCTGGGCGGGACCGGCACCCGGAGACCATTTTTGGCCCCAAACGAACCCTTGGCCTGGCTTTCTTAACTCAGCGGAAACCTAACTCAACAGAAAACTTAATGCAAACGCAAGGTTACAAAACAACTTAACTTATAACATCTGGCCACAAAGGCAACTCGAATCTCAAAATAGGATATTTACATATATACATAGATGAGAAACTCAAAACTAACTGACTGACTGTCTATGAAGCCTCTAAAGTACTGAGATGGATGTTGGGACAGACCCCACAACATCCTAATAAAACAAAACTTAAGAATGCAAAACAACCGAGTCCTCCGAAAAGCAGGGAGGCTCACCACTGACTCTGAAGTGCTCAGCTGGATCAACGACGTGCATGATGCTGATCCGGGGTACCTGTATCTGCATCGTCATAAGATGCAGGCCAACTGGCATCAGCACATGGAATGTACAGTATGCGAGTTGGAAAACTAAGCAACAAAAGCTAGAAGGAAATCTGGAAGAAACCGAATATCTTACCTGGCTCAACTCAACTCAACCTGACTGGCTTCTTTCAATATAAGACAATTTAAAGCAAGTGCGATATAAAGAAAGACTATTTAAAACATACTATAAACTCTGTGTGTATACAAAGATACAATAAGCCTGAGATGTATATAGAAATACAATGAACTGATGTATATAAAAATACAATAATTTATGTGTATGTACAATAACTGTTGTGGGAGTTTCTCTAACCGACAACCATCACATAAGAGCTATAGTGATGATACAACGATTAACCTCACGCTGCCAGAGCATCTTATACCCGGCCAAAGGTATAAGACCTGAACTGACTAATGGACCCACTAGTCTATCTGGAAAAGAATTCATCTAAAAAGTATGATTTTTTTCTACCCATGGTGGCTAACATGGTTCTATGGGGGCTATGGGTTCTTTGAACGCTTCCCCAATTCGGTGCTCGATACTACTCCCAAAAACGTACTGGCTCTTATGTTTTTAAAACATATTTCTTCCTACTGATATGAGATAATTACTCAAAAACTAGCCCGAAGGCTCTTTGGAAATCTCAGTTTCCAACCTTGCTTAAATGTAAAAGCATTTCTTTAAAACTTCTTTGGGAATACATAGTTCCCTAATAACTTTGAGAAATGAACTCAAACTTATGTTCTTGACTTAACTTGAGACTCTATACTCTTTGCTTGACTTGAAACTTGAGCCTCAGAATGAAGTTAAAACGTTCAATAAAGACTCTTGAACAACTTTAAAGGCTTGCTTGGACTTACTTCTTAACTTGCTTGACTTCACTCTAACTTCACTTGACTTTGATACTAACTTACCTTGAATTGGATTATGGATTCAAGGTATATGATCACACGTTTACGGATGAATTCTTGACATTTAAACGTAACTTGAAGTGTTGGAAACAACTATGGAACATAGGTACAATACCAAGGAACATACATGAAAGAGTGGGGAATGAAAGGGGTAAGTTGGAGTCCTTGGCGCGGAGCGCCAGCCCTTGAAATTCAGAGGGGGCATGCTGGCGCTCTGCTAGGCGCGCCGCCCCAAGGGGGAAAGTTCAGAACCCCTTTTGGGGCGCGACGCGCCAACCCCTTGCCCAGAAAACTCAACTTTTCTCCTTTGTTTTGTCAACTCTAAACTACCCTTACTTCAAGGGTTTCAACCCCAAACACTAAGGATCATCAATCCCTCAACATACAATAGATCACAACCCAAATACACAACCGAAACATGTTCCACAACCAACAAGAACCTCAACAACATGATCAACAACATCAACAACACAACCCAACAACTTCAACAACATATCCAATCTTTTCTCAATAATGAAAATGAGTTTGGTGTGTGAGGGAGAGGATCACCCAACACTAAGAACTCACATATCTAGTAGGGATCACCCCCGACGATATCCACGACGGAAACTTGCTTGATCTCCTCTTCCTCCTCTTCTTCCCCTCTTCTTCTCTTCTTCTTCTCTTCTTTACTCTAAGCCCTAGCTTTCACTCTTTTAAAATGGGACCAAATGATCCAAAAATCAGCCTAACACAACAATATAACCCCAAAAGAAATGGCTAGGGAAAAGACCAAAATGCCCTTAAAATTCCCGGACGGATTCTCTGCCAACTGCCCAACTTTCAAAGGGCATAACTCGCTCATACGAACTCGGAATCAAGCAAACTCGGCGGCGTTGAAAAGATAATTCCAAGGGCTTTCCAAACATAACTGGAACTACTACTAAATCATCCTGAGATAGGAGTTATGACTGCTAAAAGTTGGCCAAAACTCACTGATTTCCCACACTTAACCAATTTTCCAGATTTTGAATTTTATTCCAAAAATGACTATTTCAAATTTCAAGCTTCTTCATAGTTATTTCAAATTGCCCGATGTTACAATCTATGTCTTGTATCAACAAAGGTAATGTATCGGGGCGTAAGTAATATATCCAGAATCCTTACATTTTAAGAGATTTTTGTAATTTGAAAAAGAGTAAGGATAAGATGTAATTAGCTCTTAACACTGTAGGATTTGTGTAATTTTTACTTTCTTAGATAAGAGAAATTGACATAAATAACCGTCTACTTGAAATAATAGCTAATAAATGTATATTGTTTTTAATATTAATATATAATATACATAAATAATACATTTTTAACATGTTGCATTAAGATCTAAATACTAAATAGTTAAGACTTTGTTTTCTCAATATCTGAATATAAAAATTTGCTTTGCTTAAAAGTAATAAATATAAAATTAATCAAATAAAATACTAAGTTGATCTAATATTATATCAATAAAATATTTGACTAACAATAGTGCTTAGCTTGTGTGTGTTGATTTGGGATGGTGTTGACTAATGATGGTGGTTGTGGATAGTATCTGATGGTTTAGTTGTTGGCAAAAAGACTAATAATTAGTATTTAAATGATATTGAATATTGATAACTAATGATGACGACGATTAGCGATATATAATATTGACTAATAATGTTAATTACCGATAGCGATATATATGGGGCCTTCCCATGCCGGAAGAATCAAAGAAAAAACGTGAGAGCATTTTGTAAGTTATTCATTTTATATATATATATATATATATATATATATATATATATTATGAGCAACTTTCACATATAGCAAACATAAAAATCATATTTGTATGTTATAGCTATAGTTTGCATAATTGCGCTTCATAGCAAATTTTTGGTTTGCTATAGAGCTTTTGATTTGTATAATTCGCTATAAACATCCAGTTTTATACAAATTGTTCAGTTTTGTATATATTCATTTATACATTGTAATTGTATAATAAGATCTGTATTTGTATAATTATAAGTGTATAAGACGAAAATATATGTATTTGTATTTGTATATACACTTTCTCTCACTTTATACAAACATAAATGCATTTTATACATTTTATACCGAAATGTATAAAATGACTAATTGTATACCGAAAATGACTAATTTTATTCCGAATCAAATGACAAAAAAATGGGATGTTTACTGCAAATTACAATTAAAATAAACTATGACTATAATATTTAATTTGAATTAATTATTTGTTATTTCATACAATTTTCCCTATTATATACTATGTGGCAACAACCTATCTATGATTTATTTATCCAACAGTAACTTAATTCCCTTATCGACACATAAATATTATTCTTTCTTCACTTTATTTTGAGTATTTCTTTCTTTACGGATACAAATTATTATGGTGGGATGTATTGCTTTTTACTTTATTCTTTATGTTCCTTTAGCGTCTTCGTTTATACCCAATGATTCAGGCAGGGTGTTCGCATTATCGTCACGAGCGGAGCTAGCATCTCAATTACAAGTTCGATAGAATTCAGTAATAT
>JAJOOJ010062935.1:0-16144 GCA_029582625.1 Solanum boliviense | reverse complement strand
TTTTTTTGTTGAAAAAATAGGTTTTACTAGCGAATGGTTGTTGGAGCCTTAGTCGCCACTAAAAATCACTCATAACCTTTAGTGGCAATATTTTGGGAATTTGTGGCGACTTTGTCGCCACTAAAGGTCAAATTCTTTTGTAGTGAATCTTAGTTGGCAATGCTTAGGTGGAGGGATTAGTCCCATGTGGCTTGCCACATCACTAAAAACTTGGGGTGTTAACTCTTGAGGGTATTTGTGGTCTCCTAGGATAACGACGGGGGTATTTTTTATCCCAAAATATAATGGAGGGTATAAATGATCTATTTTGCGTAGTTCAAGAGCAATTTTGACCCTTTTCCATAAAACTAATAGGGTGACCCGCCCACCACCTTTGGTTATCCAAAAGCAAGAAACTAGATTGCAATCTTGTCTTTCCTTTCCTCTTTCTTATTATTATCTAGGTGAAAATACTTGAATATGTCATTAAATTTTAAGAAAGTCATTAAATTTTAAGAAAAGTTTATTTATGTTATTTTTCTATTAAAAGTTGATCTCATTTATGACATGGTCATAATCCAAAGTATCCATTATATTTGTGCCATTATATTTTAATGGAAAATATGAGAGAAGTGCATGAATATCCATTTTGGATGTTGACATTTAATTAATATTTGATTTTGATGTCTGTCATTTAATTAATTAATATCCGCTTTTAATGTCAACATTTAACTAATATCCATTTTATAATTTCAATTTTTTTTTAGTAAGATACATGTAAAAATTGATACACTTTCAGTCATGTACATCTAATCTTTTTATGTATGTTGGCACCTCAGTCATATGACTGAAATATATGTAAAAAGAGGTTAAAGTTTCAGACATGTGCGTCTAAACAAAAAATACAAGTGTGTCTCATAAACACATTGTATATTTGAGTGTTAAAATAGTTGTTAAAAGTTAGATTCACCTATGTTACTATTGTGACACAAAATATTCATTCGTGTCACTATATTTTAACAGAAAATATGAGAGGTGTGCACGGATATCCACTTTTGATATTGACATTTAACTAATACTCGATTTTAATATCGTTATTTAATTAATACATATTTTTGATATATTCATTTAACTAATACCCACTTCATAGTTTTTTTTTGCAAGTTTACCCATGTTGGGCAAGAAGTGAGACAATCACGTATGAAGTTTGATAACTTCAGACACTTAAAAATGGGGCCTTGTGAGACTAAACATCATATGTTTTTGCCCGATGTTTAGTATGATTTGCAAAGGTAAAAGTTCAGACAATTTTGACTGAGGAGCATTAAAAATTTAAACTTTCAATTATCTATATATGAATTTTTTTATGTATATTTGCACCTTAGTCATATATGACTGAAATATATGTAATAAGAGGGTAAAATTTCAGGCATGTGTGTGAACAAAAAATAATAATTTGTTCTTCGAATTTCCACAATTCAACACATGATTAAACACTCAAATATACTCTAAATCAACTAGAATCTAAACATAAGTTACATATCATAAAGAGCAAAATATAATCATTAGTTTATCAAAAACACACAAATCTAACAACCTTTTTTTTTCTTTCAAATCTGCACTTCAGGCATGGTTACATGACTGAAATACATATAAAATTGGGTTAAAATACTATCACATTGCTTATCTACTATACTGAAAATAAGTTTTCATTTTTTACTGTCCACTTTAACATAGTAAAAAAATGATATAAAAAATTAATTTTACCCTTTACATTAGTTATTTATTCTTTAAATTATTTCTTGAATCCATTAAAATTATATACCAATTAATATAAATATCATAATAAAATAAACATTTCATTCATGATTTAAAAAAATAATAATCACAAAATTCATTTAAAATGATCGGAGAGAGTACTTTGGAATAGAATATAAATAATTGACACAAGGAAAAGAAATCAAGAATAGCATATACTTCAAGATTTGAAATATGGAAGCTCTCAAAGATTCTACTTGTTTTTCACACTAGTCCACTTCAACTTGAAAACACCTAGATTCTCTAAATGGTTGTTGTCATGTAGACATGATTATATTATAATCTTTTGAATACTAAAAAAAGGCTAATCCATTGGTGGCCTCCTAAAGTTGACATCAATTTTCACTTAGATATCTTAACTAGGCTTTGTTCATTTGAGACACCTCATGTAAGACCCTGATATGTCATTTTTGACACTTTTTTTACATTCAGCAAATATATGATGGTGAATGTGTTCCACTCGCGGATAATGTGTAAAGTGTCAAATTAAATGAGGACACTTGTCATTTTGTTCAAAATAATTCTTAAATAATAAACTATCAATTATAAATAAAAAAAGATGGCCAATGGATTGATGGCACGTGGCATCCCCCCCCCCCCAAATAATAACAAAAAAAGGGATTAAATCACCTTAAAAAATCTTTAGGAGAAGCATCCCCCACCCCACCCCACCCCATTGTCTTCTCCGACGTTGGAGAAACAAGCACAGTAGCACACACCCTTAATCTTCTGCCATATACCCAAAATTTTCTCTATCTCTTTTACTTAAATATTGTTCAATCCTTCTATGGTATAACTTTAGTGAACTTGTGTAACTCAAATTTTTTCAAATAAATGCAGCTCCACAAATATTATTGCTAAAAGAAAATTCTACAGATTTTATTGCTAAAAAAATAATGATCTAAGATCCAATGAACTTTTAAAATACAAATGTGTACGTGTTCATATCACATTGTTAAGTTTCTTTTAATGGGATTATCTCATTTTTTTTAGTGACTTTTTATTCATCCCCAACTTTTCATTTTTTTTCCTTCAAATTTCAGTCTTTTTTTCTCAAATTAAATTGAGGAAGAAGGGCATCATCCTTGGGAAATCTTGGGGAAAGCTCTGACGTTTGGAATTAGATTCCTCGTTTGTGGCATCATCAAATATATTTCACCATGGAAGAAGTTCAAGTTTGAGAAAATGGTGGTTGAAAAAATGGGGAAGAAGAAGGAAATATAAAATAAAAATTGGCTAGAAAAGAGCCTAACACGCAGTTAATGAGTGGGTCACACTCACTATGCCATATCAGCAAAAAGTGTCAAAATGACACATCAGGACCTTACATGAGGTGTCTAAAATGAACAAAGTCTAGTTCAGGTGTCTAAGTGAAAGTTGATGCCAACTTTAAGGGGCCATCGATGGGTTAAGCCATAAAAAAATTATCATCACATTAATAATTAAGAAGTAAAATTAAAAATAGTGAATAAAATTTCGTTATTACTATCAAAAATATAAATTATATTAATATTAAAATTGATACACAAAATTATTTGGGCTATTACAAAAATATTGAATTTGGTTTGTGATAAAGCTCTCGTAAACCTCTAATCATAGTTTAACACCAAAAATAACATAGTATACCGTAATCCTTAATATATTTACTTATTACAACATTATTCCTCCAATTCACACCGAATCATCGACACTTATAAGCTGCATAGTGTATGTGTTTTGCATGTGATTTAGGCGCATATATACCTCATTTGATAACAAATATCATATGAAAAAAATGAATTTAGATATGGATTTTAATCTATTGATAATCCATTGCTAAATTGTTTATAGTTAAAATACTCTTAAAGTATCATTGACTAATGAGTAATTTTTGAACAAGAAACCTTAATGATACCACAACACATATACTTTTATAGTATCATTGATTAATGAGTAATTTCTGAACAAGAAACATTAATGATACCAATACAATATATATATACTGATTTAATATCAGTTAGTTAAGCAAAATTATCAGCCTTAATGATATCAATATAGTATATGATACTGATTTAGTATCAATTAAGTGAAATTATCAGCCTTAATGAATGAGGGGTATGGACTGTAATTATTTATGAGAGAATGGGTATTTCATGAATTACTTTGGATTTGGGTATGAACTTGTAATCATTTTGGATTTATGACCCATCTATGTAGTTCCCCTAAACTTTGATAAAGTTAAATTGATTGATGTAAAATCTATCTTTTGCAAGTAAGTACTTCATCTGTTTTAATTTTTCATATGTAGGAGATCAGTCACGAAGTTAAAAATTTACAAAAAAAATTACACAAATATATTAGAATGTATTGGAGTCTTCCTTCTATCAACGAAATTTGAAATTTATAGCCAATTGATTAAAATAATGATTTTTCCCTATTTATGTGGTGTAATTGTTTCATGAAAGAGATTTAGATGGATCTCTTACCTCCCTATAGCTTTGTCAATGACGGATCAGAGTGTGTTTGATATGACGAAAGTGTTGGTGAATAAGTGTATTTTAATATTAAAAAGTATAAGTGCTTAATAATTGATGTTATTTTTCTTTGTAACTTTTGTAATCACAAAGACATATTCTCCTTAATATCTTCTACTAATTATCTTGCTATACATCATATGACGATCCACATTTTTATCATTTATTTGTTGAAGAAATCATACACATATTGATGTTTTCTTCCTTGTGTTGTAATAGATGAAAAAGATGAGAAGTGTATTATATTATGTTTATATTTTGAGGATTGTGTAGTGAGAGAAAGAGAGAGTTGAAATAAAAAAAAAATTCTCCTTAACTTATTCATTATATAAAAAAAAGAGTAATTTTATATTGAACGAGGTTTGATTAGTATTTTTTGAGACATCTACAGAATTGATAGTCCACACATATCAAATCTCATATACTTCTCCTATGGCCGCATAACTTGCTTTTGTAACACCTTGAACTTCGAGAAAGGCTAAAAAGGGCTAGCCGCTAGCGTGCAAGTTCACGAACCCAAAATGGACCATGAACCCTTCATGACACCCTTAACAGTCTGTTTAGGGTCCACAAACCGTTTAGGGCATGATGGCCAACCGTCCAGGGCTGTCAAGGTGGGGGCCACCTGGACGGGACCCTACACGACATGTGGTGGCTTGTATGGTCTGTTTAGGGGTCCGTACAAGTCACCCATCAACTTTCAAGTTTTGGGTCAACTTCAAACGATCATATATCTCAGCACATAATGAATTATGTGTCTTATGACCTATTAAATTAAAGGACTTTGAATCCTCTTTCCAACGCCATCAAGTTTGTCTCATTTCGAGTTTGGAGTAAAAAGTTATGCCCATCTTAGTGAAGCCATGTCGAGCAGGTGATGTTTTACGATCGACTATACGACCCTTGAAGTGTTTCACGGGTCATGAAGCCTTAAATGGTCCGTGAAACCTCCCTTTTAAGGCACCTTGATAGTTTTAAAAGTTGGGGTTGTTTTGCTCTTCTCCTATGTTTTTGGTACTTAAACTACATCGTTTTAACCCCTATTCTAAGCCTAAATCACGATGTTTTACACCTAATTAATGGTGTATAAAGTGTTAATAAATTCTTTTACGTTCATTAATACTTCAAGTCATTAGAGCAAGGTTCCAAGAGGAGAAAAGCTAGGGTTCAAGTGTTCTTCGAGTTTCGGCGATTTCGCCAAAGAACTTCGTTCTTCCATGTATGTAAGGCTATCATAGTGTTGGACTAGTTCATCCTCACGCCCTACATCTACTTTCAAATTAGTAAAAGAGTAATCTAGGGTTCTATCCTTAAATTTGAGTATCATTGAGATGAGTTGATATTTAGTTATGAGTTCTTGAGTTGCTGATTATTGAATTCTTATTTCAAATTATTGAATTGTCGTAAATTGTGTATTCTGATTATTGAGTTGATTGTTCATGTCCATTTTTCAGCATGACCCTATTCTTGAGTATTCATTGAATTCTTATTGAGAATCTTTTAAACAAAACATTATTGTTTAAACTGAGTTTTGAGGAAGTAAAGAGGAGTTTGAGAAAGAGTATAAGAGAACTAAGTGTACGTATTTCCAAATGTTTCATTTTCACATGAAGAAAAAGAGTAGATTTTTTTTAGAAAAGTTAAAAAAGTTTTAAGAAAGATTAAGTACAGAGCAGTTACCTCTTAAAGAGGCTCATTTTGAGTAATTATCTCAACCTAGAATATATTTTTACGTTGAGCAAAGAGAAACCTTATTTTCTAAATGAGCAATGAGTTTGAGAGATATTTCAAAGCAATTACCTCTTTTAAGATGATGGTTTGAGAAATTATCTCAAACCATAGAAAAAAAAATATTTTTATACATTTGAGCAAGAGTATATATTATTGGGAATAGTATTGAGCACCGATATGGGGGAGAGTTGAGATAACTCACATCCCCCATAAACCATGTCTTGCTGACATGGATACGGAATCATACATTTTAGATTTATCCTTAGTGCCTTTGGGCAGAGCTTAGTGGATCCACTTAGTTGAGAGGTTCGATATCCTGACACAATATAGGAGAGTTCTAGCAGTGTGGACAAGACGTTGTCTCATCACGTAGCTCATAATGATGGTTGCCGGTTAAAGAATCTCCAAATAGAGTTAAAGTGTATTTTAAATATATCACTTATTATGTTGAAGTTCAGAGATGAGAAAGTATTTTGTAAATTTAAATGATTTCATTACTTTAATTCTTTACATTCAATTGAGTTTATATTAAATCTATTGCAGTCCTTTCATTCAGTTATTTCGCCTCGGCTATATTATAAACTCATGTATTTAATGTACTGATGTCATTCGACCTGCATCTTTTATGATGCAGATACATGTGTTCAGGATCATCAACAGATGTTTCCTTGAGATCACACTGCACTTCAGATAGCTTTAGTGAGCCTTCTTGCTTTCCGGAGGATTTCACATTTATTTTTTTGTTATTTTTGAGTTGTCGTGGGTCTTGTCCCGACATCTATCCTAGTATTAGAGGCTTCATAGATACTTAGAGTTGAAGAGTTTTTCAGTACTTTCTTTTCTTTAAAGATTTTTTTGCAAATTATTATTATTATTATTGCAAATGAGTATTTTCAGACATTCCAATTGAGTTTATGTTGAGATAAATTTATATTTCAAGCTTATTATCACTTGGGTGAGTCTTTCGCTAAGTAGTCAGTCAAGCTAAGGGTTCTCTTGGGGATCAAAAATGGTTCTCTAGTGCTGAAAACATCCAGGATATAGGCTCGGGGCATGACAACTTTACTATGTTTGTTTTGGGCAAACAAATCTATCTATATTTTACCTGAAATATTTTAGAACTTTGATTTACACAACTTAACTCATCATATTAATAAATAAGGTTTTTACAATAATATCTAAGTGTTACAAATCCATTCAATGTGTGGATGTTTCATTTCAATCTACACTAACGTAATGTCCCATTTAATGTATCACTTAAAGAGCTTCTAACGTATTTGCATAACATTGTAAACGGGTGATTTCTACTAACTATAAAAGGGTATGCTTCACCCTTGTGAATAACAACAAAAAAAGATAAAAGAATACTCTCTATATACTTCTTATTAGCATTTGTCTTCCATTTCTTGTTTAGTATTATTGTGTTTGGCTCTCATTTTTTACAACACGTTATCAGTACGAGTCTCTAACCAATTGAGACATACTTAATTCGGGATTATCTTTTTTTCCTAAAAGTTAATCAATTTTAATTTAGAGTCAAGTGTACATTTATATGTTTATAACGCCTCTAATATGACTTGCATAAATCTTTGATCGATAATTTAATTACTGCATATATAACTTGATTTAGTTGTTATTATGATACTTTACTAGGCATAATAATCAATACTGTAATATCTCGCAATTTGAAATAACTAGGAAGACGCTAATAATTGGAAATAGTCATTTTTGGAACATTCATCCGGGTTCCACAAAGATGTATCATGATTTGAGAGAGGTGTATTGGTGGAATAATATGAAGAAGGGCATTGTATAATTTATTGCTAAGTGCCCATATTGCCAACAAGTTAAAGTAGAGCATCAAAGGCCCAGTGGTTTGGCTCAGAATATAAAACTTCCGGAATGGAAGTGGGAGATGATTAATATGGACTTCATCATAGGTTTACGAAGGTCTCGCAGGCAGCATGATTCTATTTGGGTGATTGTCGACAAAATAACAAAATCAACCTATTTTTTACCGGTAAAGACTACCTATTCAGCATAAGATTATGCTAAGTTGTATCTTCAAGAGATGGTAAGACTTCATGGGGTTCCGGTCTCCATTATTTCATACATAGGTGCGCAATTTACTGCACAGTTTTGGAAGTCATTCCAAAAAGGCTTGGGTTCAAAGGTGAACTTAAGTACTGCCTTTCATCCTCAGACAGATGGGCAAGCAGAGCGCACTATTCAGACCTTAGAAGATATGTTGAGGCTTGTGTGATTGATTTCAAAGGAAATTGAGATGATCACCTACCTCTCATTGAGTTTGCTTACAACAATAGTTACCACTCGAGCATCCAACTGGCTCCTTATGAAGCTCTTTATGGGAGAAGATGCAGATCTCCTATTGGATAGTTTGAAGTTGGTGAGCCAGGGTTGATAAGATCAAATTTAGTTCATCAAGCTATGGAGAAGGTGAAAGTGATTCAAGAGAGGTTGAAAACGACACAGAGTCGTCAAAAATCCTACACTGATGTTAGGAGAAGGGAGTTAGAGTTTGAAGTAGATTATTGGGTATATCTAAAAGTTTCACCCATGAAGGGTGCTATGAGGTTTGGTAAGAAGGGGAAGCTTAGTCCCCGGTATATTGGACCTTATCGAATATCCAGGAGGATTGGCAATATAGCTTATGAGTTGGAGCTACCACAAGAGTTACCCACGGTTCATCCAGTGTTTCACATCTCCATGTTGAAGCAGTGCATGGGCGATCCTTCATTGATCATACCAACTGAAAATATTGGGATCAAGGATAACTTATCTTATGAGAAGATTCCGGTTCAAATTCTAGATCGCCAAGTTCGCAAGTTGAGAACAAAAGAGGTAGCATCAGTCAAAGTCCTTTGGAGGAACCAATTTGTTGAAGAAGCTACTTGGGAAGCTGAGGAGGATATGAAGAAGATATATCCACATCTTTTCGAATCCGGAGAAGTTTCGAATTAAGGTACTAATCCTTTCTCAGTATTTATTTATAAGTTGGCATGTTGTTTTGCATTTGCTTGTGGGTGCTTGAACTGAATGTTGCATGTTACACCCTTAGCCTAGTAAGAGTAATCTCATTCGAGGACGAATGTTCTCAAGAGGGAGATATTGTAACATCTCGCAATTTGAAATAACTAGGAAGAAGTTAATAATTGGAAATAGTCATTTTTGGAAAGAGTGAAAATCAGGAAATTTTGTTAAGTTAGAATAAATTGAGTTTGGCCAACTTCAAACGGCCATAACTTCTAGATCAGAATGAGTTAAAAGTACTTCCAGATATAGTAGAAAATCTCTTGTAATGATTTTTCCAACACCACTGAGTTTGAACGATTCCGAGTTCGTATGAGTAAGTTATCCCCTTTGGAAGTTGGGCTATTGGAAAAAGGAAAGTCCAATCTGGATTTTGAAAAGGTAGTTTGGTCTTTTTCTTGCCCAATTATTTTATTTTGTTTTAGGTAATTAAGTTAGGGTCTAATCAGAATTATATCAGTTTACGCTTTTACCAAAATACGCTAGGGCTTGGAGAAAAAAGAAAAGAAGAGGAGAAAGGAGAAGAGAAGCAAGATTCGTCAAGATCGTCGAATTTAGCTTGTGGATTTCGTCGGGGGTGATCCCTAAGAGATATGTGAGATCACATAGCATTGGGTTAGTACACCCACACACCAATCATGATTCAATCTCAGCAAAGTTATTAGATTTGAAAGTAAATCCTTGAGTTCTTGATGAAATTCGTTTGAATTCTTGTGGGTTGTGTTGTTGGAGATTTCTTGAGATTGATTCATGTTTTTAGTTGTGTTTTTCGAGTAGAATCTGATATATATTGAGAGTACAAATGATTCTAAGTGTTTGGGGAAAGAACCATTGAAGTTTAGAGGGTTTAGAGATGAAAAACGAGCAACAAAAGTCGTCAAACATCTGGGATAGGGGTGGGGTGTTGCGCCAACCAGCGCTCCCCAAAGAGGGCTCTGAACTTTCACCCTTGAGGTGCCGCACCAGCCAGCGTACCCTAGGGCAGTGTCTGAACTTTTCCCTTTAGCGCCCTGCTCCTCTCAGAGCGCCAGGGATGCTAGTCTTTCCCATTTCTTTCCCATCTTTTAGTACTTGTTCCTTAGCAATGTACCTATGATTTCTAGTTGATTCCAACACTCTAAGGTACATCTAAACATCATGAAATCATCCATAAACATGAGATCATAAACCTTGAATCCATAATCCAATTCAAGGAAAGTTAAGATCAAAGTCAAGAGAAGTTCTTAGAGGTTTCCAAAAGTTTTTTCCAAATGTTTTAACTTTGTTTTAAGACTTAAAGTTCAAGTTGATATACGATTAAAGAGTAAAGTTTGAAGTTCATTTCTTCAAAAGTATATGGGGACTATGAATTCCTAAAGGGTTTAAAATATTTTCACATTTAAACAAGAAAGGAAATCTCGATTTCCAAAGAGCCTTCGGGCAAGTTTTCAGAAAAGAGAAAATGAAGCAAAAGAGGAAACTTTGATTTCTAAGATAGCCTTTGAGCTAAGTTTTTGAGCACTAATCTCAAATCACAGAAAGAAGTATGTTTTTAAACATAAAAGCTAATATAATATTTTTGGGAGTAGTACTTAGCACCGATATGAGGGAGAGTTTAGACAACTCACATCCCCCATAAATCATGTAGCCATCATGGGTAGAAAAGGGTCATACTTTTTAGATGATTCCTTTAGTGCTTTTTAGCATAGACTAGTGGATCCACTTAGTAGTTCAGGTTATATACCCTCGGCAAGGTATAGGACGGCCCTGGCAGCGTGAGGCAAAATGATGTATCATCACAATAGCTCTTACGTGATGGTTGTTGGTTAGAGAAACTCCCACATAAGTAATTGTATTATTATATAGACAGTTTATTGTATTTTTACTTACATTTCAGAGTTATATGTGTCTTTGCATACACACAGAGTTGACATCATGTTTTAAGCAACTTTTCTTTATATTGCACTTGTTTTAAACTGATGTATATTGAAATGAGTTCAGTTATGTTTAGTTGAGTTGAGCCAGGTAAGTTCTTCAGATTCTTTTCTAGCCTTTGTTGTGTTTAGCATTCCAACTCGCATACTTGTACATTCAATATACTGATGTCAGTTGGCCTGCATCGTATTATGATGCAGACGCAGGTAACTAGGATCGGCATCCAACACATCATTGATCTAGTGAGCACTCCAGAGTCAGTTGGTGAGCCTCTTTACATTTCGGAAGACTCTTTTTTATTGCTTTTAGTTATTTTATTAGTTCATTAGGATGTCGTGGGGTTTGTCCCGACATCCATCTCAGTTGTTTTAGAGGCTTCATAGACATTCAGATGTTAGTTCTTTAGTCTTTTCATTGTCATCATCTTATGTTAAGACTTGAGTTTGCCTTAATGGACAAGTTCAATGTTCCATTATAACATTCCAGTTTAATTATTACATAGACTTGTCTTCATTGAATTAAGTCTTCTGTTAAGTAAGTAAGCCAGGCCAAGGGTTCTCTTGAGGCCAACAATGGTTCTCGAGTGCCAGTCTTACCCATGGCTTAGGCTCGGGGGGTGACAAATACTTTTCAGGTTTATATTGGTATGTTATTTATATGCTACTAACTTATAACTCTAAATTAATTATTAAGTAATATGATAGCATGCTAGTTAAAATAACTCGTAAGTACTTTCATACATTATGATAAGTATATTGGTGTGTCATAAAGAAGAATATTATTGTATTAAATATGATTTGAAACTCTTACAAAAATTTGGCGTTAATATCTATTGAAACTAATAATAAATATTATAGAACAATTAAAATTACATATTAAATCTGTTGTTTCAATACGTCATTAGTTTATACATTTTTGAGACATTCAATGTGCATGCATATAACATATAATATATTTTATAATAATATTATACTTTATCATTTGAACATTAATTTATCATTTATTATAAAGAAACCAACATCATAATATTAACTCAATTATTTTATGATAGTTTTCATCATGTCGAATTTATCAAAAACTTGAATTTGTGGCACTTGACATTTTTGAAAAGAACTATTTGTCAGGGGTACTTGATGCTGAAATTCACCTTACCACTAAGGGTCTTGGTGATAGTATAATCGAAGAAAAATACGACATCAAGTCAGGATAAAACAAAAGCTATGATTTTCCTTCATCATCATCTTGATGAAAGCCTGAAGGTTGAATACTTAACAGTGAAAGATCCACTTGAATTGTGGATAGGTTTGAAAGGGAGGTATGACCACGTCAAGGCAACTGTATTGCCAAGGGCTCGTTATGAGTGGATGCACTTACGGTTTCAAGATTATAAAACCATAATTGAGTATAACTCTTCTATATTTAGAATAACATCACAATTGAAATTATGTGGGAAAACTATAAAAGATGAGGACATGTTGGAAAAGACACTAACTACTTTCCATGCCTCCAATATGATATTACAACAGCAATACCATGAAAATGGTTTTAAGAAATACTCTGAATTAATCTCATGCATTTTGGTGGCTGAGTAGCTGTAACGATCCGAACCGTCGTTATTTAGGAGGAACAAAAATCCAGAAAAATTATGGGCCACTGTCCCGCCACAGCGGGATTGGTACCGCTAGGATGGCGGCGCCAGGGTTGGATGGCACCATAGCGGGATAGGCGAGATAGAACATAAATTACGAGAAATCCTATTTTCTCCACCTTCCTAAAATACCTAAATAAGTCATAAAACACCCTAGAAACCTCAAAAAAGTTGCTATAAGCTTGGAAAGGACAACGATATCTTACAGATTTTGGGCCAAATTCACCGTCGCGAAGCCCAAAAAAACAAAATTGAAGTCAAAACTCTATGCAACTGCTTGGCACCTACGTAGGCTAGGTTTTATGAATTGAGTAGTTTGAATATGTGTTCACCACGTGATATATGTAAATCAATGGTAGGATTTATGTGTAGACCTTCATGCACCGAGTGAATTCCATAGGTAATTCCTAGAAATTGAAGTAATTGGGTTTATATCTCGAGAAGAGAAATAGATGACTTGTTAGAGCTTCTAGAATTGCTATCTTGGATAAAATTGTTTCAAGAATAAGAATATGAAATAACAAATGGAACTGGAATTATGAACGTATGCTAGACCATAAATTGAAGTGATTGAATTGAGGATTTATGATGAATTGTGATTAAACCCGAGAAAGAAGCCTTGGATGATGAACTAGGACTAAGTATGGTCAAATTAAGGTATGTATATGAATGTTGCATTGTTGATCACAATTGTTATGAATAAGATGGGTGAATTATTATTGTCATGAAATCATGACTTAAATGTATGATCTTAAGGATGTACTTGTGTTTGTGATTGTAATATGTTGAATGGATCGGTTGCCACATTCCGGCATAACTAACTTGGATCGATTGTCACATTCTGGCATAACTAACTTGGATCGGTTGCCACATTCTGGCATAACTATTGGATCAGTTGCCACGTTCCGACATAACTTTGGGATCGATTGTCACGTTCCAGCATAACTAACTTAGATCGGTTGCCACATTGGCATGCTAACTGTTTGGGTTTGGGTTCCATGAGAGGACCAATGATGTGATATAAAATGTGAAGTTGTTCGTTGTTTCGTAAATATTGATGATGTCGTATATGTTTGATATGCCCATGCGAGCATTGTGTGGTACTGACCTACTTATGTTGCACTTAGTGGTAACGTGTATAATGGTTATTGATTGATTGTTCGTTGTAATGAGCGAACCTATTGGGTGTAGTGGAAGGGCAAGTGTTCAAGGGGTGAGTAATAGATAGTAAGGATGGTTCATGTGTTGTAATGGCAAGAAGTAGAGGAAGTGTGTGTGATAAAATATGCTTAGGTGGATTTCACCTTGGGGGAAAGAGATTGGGTTTACTGTTAAAGAGCTTGATGTAATGTATATGTGACTATGGTTGGGTAATGTGACTAGGGAGTAGGGGGATGACGTGAGCGGTTAGTTGAAATGTTGTTAGTCGTACTTGGGGATAGTTTTCTGCGTGTTAGAATTGTTAGGCTATGATCAAGAACCTAGTAAGTAGGTTGACTGGAAGGTAGTTAATAGTTAGAGTGCTAATGTAATTTGGAGGTGTTTTAAGGGAGGGTATCGGTGGAGAAGTGAGTGGTTTAATTTATGATCTTACTAGTTGTTTTCGTATGTTATGTGGTGGGGGTCGGGTTGACCGATGATTCCTACCAGTACGCGTGCTTTGTACTGATACTACTTTTTCTATGTCTTTTTGGACATAGTCTGGATGCAGGATTGGTGACATTTCAATAGGTGAAAATGAAGAAAATCTCTAGAAGCTTCTATTCTTTCTTCCACATGGTGGGGGTTGTGTCTTCTATTTATTGTCCAGTGTACTCTTAGTAGCTCTTGTACCTGTTTAGACTAGATCCATGGGAGTTGTTTAAATTACTTTACAAGTTAAAACAAAAGTGTGTCTAAAGGCATTATTTATAAAATCATAAGTATTATATTTATTCTGTTTTCTTTAAATTTCCACATGTTTTTACTATTGTATATGAGGATTCTCCTACTTAGGTGTTAGAGTGGGTGCCCGCACGATCCGGTGGGTTGGGTCGTGATAGCAGCATAATGACCTTTTAATGAAAAATCATGAAGTCCGTTCGGCTGGAAGTGCTCCATTACCGGAGGCACACGGGGAAGAAGCACATGGCCAGTCTGAAATAAGACAAAATAATCAAGGCCATGAAAATGTGCTTGGGCGTGTCAAGGGCAAAAGACAATATAATAATCGTCAAGGTGGTGGTTATAACAAAAGAGAGGACAATATGGGTTCTCAAAATAATCCTTCTAAAGAAAAGGGCGATTACTGTCATCGTTGTGGCCTTAAAGGTAACTGAAAAAATGAATGTCGGGCACTTGAGCATTTTGTCAGGCTGTACCAAAATTCCTTCAAAAGGAAAGGAAATAAATGTGGTGCCTCTTCTTCTAATGCCCAAGTGGAGTCACATTTGACTCTCAAAGATGATGTTTAGGCAGGATCTTCTCAAAAATATGATGAGAATGTTGAGGCAAACTTAACATTAAAAGATGATGCTTTTGATGGGCTCGATGATATTACTCATCTAGAAGTTGAGGACTTCTTTGGGGTCGCAACTGAGATTGATAATTGAGTTGGGAAATGAATAATGTTTTTATGTATTTTTAATGTCTTTATTAAAGTTTATGTACATAAGATTTCTTTTGTTAAGTTTCGTACTTTTTATTATGTATTTTTATTTTTATGAAGATAAATAAAAAATTTCAATCTTCAGTTGGATCCAAGATGAGTAATAGAGATATATGTCTTCTGTACAGTGCCACAACTCATACGATACTAAGAGAAAAGAAATATTTCTCTCATTTGGTAATGAAAAATGCATATGTCAATACAATATTCGATAGAACAAAATTGATTGAGGGCTCTGGAAGAGCGGCCTTATTACTACCTGGAGGAACATTACTAGTAATTGATAATGCATTGTATTGTAATAAGTCTCAAAGAAACTTGTTAAGTTTCAAGGTTATTCACCAAAATGGCTATCATATTGAGACTGCGAATGAAGGATAGATTGAATACCTTTATATTAATAACGGATCAGATTTAGTAGTGTCTTCTCTTTAGGACTCTGTTGTAACTTCCTCCTTGTATATAGGTTATATATAAGTCTTACCTTTTTCTTAGTTTATCTCTTTGTTGTAGAAGTTGTACAGAATCTATATATACTTAGTTACAATCAATAAAATACATCGTTCCTTTCATTCTACTGGCAGCTTTATACTTTATATGGTATCAAGAGCCAATTAACTCTCACGAGTAAATTTCTGTCGAGAAACCCTCCCACCATTCCCATAAAAATGGCCCCAAACATCACTGTAACCAACTCTGATGCCAATACAACAATTGTTCAGTTTAATCCTGTCACCCAGTTACCAATCAAATTAACTGGCAGCCACAATTTTTCCCTTTGGAAAGCACAAGTGTCCATGCTTATGCGTGGTCACAACCTTTTTGGCCATCTCGACGGTTCTC